>VMDR010006461.1:0-45319 GCA_007922815.1 Macrotus californicus | reverse complement strand
ACTGTCTAGCACTCATTCTTTTTCACATGGAGGACTCCTTTTAGCCTTTCTTGCAGGGCAGGTCCACAAGTTGCCCGTGTCAGGACGTGGAGGTGTGACCTAACCTGGCAGCATCTAGACAAAGCCCTTGGCAGTCTTCTTCCTAGAAGCCTACATCAGAGCCAAACTCCACCAATGGCCCCATTTTGAGCTGAACTCAGAGAACTGTTATTTCCTCTGCCTCATTCAGGCTTTGAAGGGGAGTCAAGACATCTGAACTTTGGTCCTGGTTTTGTCCATATCTAGCCATGTGACTGTGGACAGGGTTATTATTCTTATTTGGGCCTTTTCCTTATCTGTAAAATGAGGTATTGTAACAGTTTTTTCTGAAAAGGCCAGACATTATTTTAGACTCTGCAGGCCACATAAAGTCACAACTACTCAGTTCTACCTCTGTGGTGCAAAAGCAGCCATAGATAACAGGTAAACGAATGTGCATGGCTGTGTTCCAATACAACTTCTCGACGAAAGTGGGAAGCAGGCCAGTGTGGTCTGTGGGCCACAGTTTGCCAACCTTTTTGCTGAGTGGTCTTGGAGAGACCTCTAGCTTTAAAATATGGAAGGCCTGATGATTTACACTGTTGCTGTCAGTGTCCTTTTACTCCTTCGCATCATTCTGGAACTTTAGCTCTACCAACAACACGGTGGGAAGAATTACTATCATTTATTTGTACATCCTGTAGCCGGAGCATTTTTCTGCACGTACTTTATTTATCCCTCCCAATGAGACTATTAGGTGGATACTGTTATAATTGCCATTGGACCTAAGCAAGAGCTAAGTTGAAAGAGGTTCCTCTAACAGGTCCAAGACCAAAGAGTTGTGACAGCAGAGAGCAAGCCAGTAGGACTCCAAAACCTTCGTCATGTTTTCTCTATCTCATGGTTCCTACATGAAAGGTTTTTAGCATAATAGAGAATTTGATTTTCTTGAGAGCGAAAACAAATCTTAAGTATACTAATCTAAAGATTAGGCCTCAAAAATTCCACCTAGATTGTTTTTTAATTGTAAATAAAACAATTAGTTGCTGACTTCCAATGCTATCTCTAGGGTGCAAAGCCAGCAAAAGAACATGTTGATGCTCTCAAAAAACTCACCATCTGTCTGGCAAAACATTTGAAAGAATTAGTGAACAAGATGCAGTTCTGAATTAATTACAGTAGAAATGCTTTTAATTACTCTTTACTTACTGCATCTGCCAGACAGACCGACACATTCCCTTGGTGCCAGTTGGCCCACAGCACTCTGAGTGCTTCTCTAGAACATTCCACCTGGGTCCTGGGCTGCTTTCCTACGGCCCATAACTCTGAAGTCCAAAATCAGTGTCATTGGACTAAAGTTAAGGTGTTGGCCAGGCTGGTTCCCTCTGGAGGCTCTGAGGGGAGAATCTGTTCTCTTGCCTATTCAACTTCTAGAGGCCTCCTGCATTCCCTGGTTCATGGCCCCTTCCTCAGGAACTCTGACCTCTTGCTTCTAAAGTCACATGTTGTTCTACTGACTCTGACACTCCTGTCTCTATCTAACAAGGCTCCTTGTGATTATGTTGGGTCTATCCAGGTAATCCAGGATAATCTCCCCATCTCAAAGTCCTTATCTTACTCACATCTGCAAAACCCCTTTTGTCAGGTAAGGTAATGGCCACAGGTTCCTGGGGTTAGGGCAGGAGCATCTTTGGAGAGCTGTTACTCATCCTCACACAGGCTCCATCTCCAGCTTCTCCCACAGGGAACTTGTACACCTACCAACAGTTGGTGGTTTCTGGGTCTGTTATTGTGCTTATTCTTATAACTAGCTAATTTAATTTAAAAAGTACGAAATCAGTAAAAGCTGCAGGCAAAAAGAGAGTGGCACTATCTGTGGTAAAGAAGTTAAATGAACTAAGGTCCTTTCAAAAATATAATCCCATTCAGTGAGGCCAAAAACTATCCGTGAGAAAAGTTAGACTGCAGAAGAATGTGTACATGCACAGAAGCAACATATGAGAGGATGGCTGTGTAAGCAGGATGAGACAGAACCCTTCCCAAGGGAGATCTACCCGGACAAAAGGGCTAGGTCTCTCCTCAAAAATTTGGGCAACAAATGGTCATTTAAGTGTTTTTATTAAAAGTTCTAAGTAGGTATGTTAAATTATGATTCTCTCACTTGAACAAACCTTTAGATTACCTAACCAATCTCTCATCAGTTTTTTTTATATATTTTAAAGACTTTATTTATTTATTTTTGGAGAGAAGGAAAGGAAAGGAGAAAGAGAAGGAGAGAAACATCAGTGTGTGGTTGCCTCTCGAACACCCTCTACAGGGACCTGGCCTGCAATCCAGGCATGTGCCCTGGCTGGGAATTGAACCAGAGACCTTTCGGTTTGCAGGGCTACACTTAATCTGCTGAGCCACACCAGCCAGGGCTCTCAGCAGTTTTAATAAAAGGGATCCTACTAAATTTGATTCGGGGTTTCAGATATTGATCATTTAGGGCTGCAAAAATTTGGGAAGAAAGTTTAATCAAGAGTAGGGCTTAGCCCTGGCTGGTGTGGCTCAGTGGACTGAGTGCCAGCCTGGGAAACAAAGGGTCACTGGTTCGATTCCCAGTCAGGGCACATGCCTTTGTTGCAGGCCAGGTCCTCGGTGTGGGGTGCACAAGAGGCAAACACACACTGATGTTTCTCTCCCTCTTTTTCTCCTTCCCTTCCCCTCTCTCTAAAAATAAATAAATAAAATCTTAAAAAAAGAAGAATGAGGCTTAAACTGTACCTTGAAAGTTATCAAGGATCCGAATAGGTTATTGGGGGTTGAGGAAGGTGCACTGCATAAAACAAACAAAACACGGTGGCCCTCCATGTCCACGGGGTCTGCATCTGAGGATTCAACCAGCTGCTGATGGAAGATATTTGGAAAAAAATGTTACATTGTTGCTGACTTGTCCTGTATGATTAGGCCTAGGAAGGTTGCATCTGTACTGAACATGTACAGGTATTTTTTTCTTGTTATTATTCCCTAAACAATACAGTATACAAACTATTTACATAGCATTTACATTGTATTAGGTATTATACGTAATCCAGAGATGGTTTAAAGTATACAATAGGATGTGTGTAGGTTATATGCAAATACTATGCTATTTATATAAGGGACTTGAGCATCCTAAAACTTTGATATCTGCTGGGGGTACAGGAAGCAATCCCCCGAGGACACCAAGGGAGGACTGTACTCACAATGTAGGGGTAGAAACGAGTAAAAATGATAATGTTAATCCACTAGGTAGAACCCTGCTACTTCTCATATGGATCTCATTCCAGCAGTGTCAGCAACACGGGGGACCTGGATAGAAATTTGGACTATCAGGTCTCACCCCAAACCTACTGAGTCAGAACCTGCAATTTAACAAAATCCCCAGGTAATTTATTTGTACACAACCTGTGAGAAGGGCTGCTTTAGAGAGAGCTTGAATCTTCCTAGATGCACTGAAGCATTCCTGTGAATGCACCCAAAACAGAACGGTAACAGTTTATCAGGCACCTACGACTAGCCAGGCCAACTACCCAGTGCTTTGCAAATCTTGTCCTATTTAATTCCCAAATGTCCTAGTTTTGTGAAATAAAGTTGATCTTTATTCTACATAATGAAACACTTTTCTCAGCTCTCTGCGTTCCCTTTGATTGAAGTTGGTATAAGGAATACATTAGTGTCTTAAAAAACCTCAAATAATCTCTTTTTGAGTTTCAATATGTAAAATATTTTGACATCATATTTCTTCCCTTTCCTTGTTTCCTAGGTTGCAAATTCACAGCTGGAAAGATATCAGATGCCTTAAAAATTTCAGCCTGTGAGAACAGAGAGGCAACTCAGTAGCACTTGGTTTACGATAGGGACACAATAAAATAAAAACTGCAAGAACTACATACTATGAAGTAGAATTTGGGAATGATAAATCAGATGGAGGCAAATCTTGGAGAATTTGGAAGGCATTCTGGGTACTCCTACAGTGCTGCCTGCCTCTGCAGTTTATGCAAAAAGGGAGGGCTTTCTCAAGGGGACGTTGAGACAGCTTTTCCTTGCCTTGTCCAGACTGGAAAAGATGAGATTCTTGTAACTTCTTGTTCCTCTCTGACTTTGATGCTCAGCGCACACTGAACAGAAGGGATATGCGCAGCAACCCAGATGATGGACGCCGTGCAGAGCCATGAACATGCATGCTTCTCACACACTAGGTGGGTTTTCAGTGAACCTCCCATTCTGACTAAACTCCCTTCGATAAGAAAGATTCAGTGGGTCTCCACCCAGCTATTCTCTTCATACAGTCGGGGGGTGGCAGACAGAGAGTCCCTAACACAGCCCAAGTACATAGGGGAAGGCTGAGTCTTAGTGCTCACTGGCACAGGACTCAACCCCAGAACTAAATCTAATTGTATTGGGGGCCAGGAAGGGCTGAGGGGATAGGAGGGTTATGTTGTGAGGGGCATTCCTTTCTCTCAGACTTTCACAGAGAACATATTGTATTCCAGAAGCAGAAATCTGAATGTGGGAAGAGGTGGGTTAGCCCTGGAGAAAAGGAAACAGGGGGTGTGGGTTTCTGAAAAGGGCTGGAAGCTGAAACATCAGGCCATGCTTACTTACCAAGCATGATTCAATGGGAGCTTTGTGGCTCTCAATGCAGTCTAAACAGTACTTTAAATCCAAGAAAACTTCCGGCAAAGCAAAGAATCTTTCCTGCTTTTATTCTCTACCACCTGAATCCTTGAAAGGAGTGTATTGTGTATCTAATCAGTCTATTTAAAAATACTCTAAAAGTTCACCATGCGTATTAACATCGGTATTGTTCTTACATTATTTCAATATTTAGCTAAATGATACAGTACAGGCAGATCTCGGAGATGTTGTAATGTCAGACCACTGCAATAACGCAAACACTGCATGCAGTGCAGCGAGTCACACGAACTTCGTTTATTTTATTTATTTTCTTCAAGGACTTTTCGTTTGCATTCCCCAACCGGAGCGAGAGCCCCAGCTTTCGTCGTCGGCCTGTTTTGGCTTTTGACAGGCCTTCCTCACTCAGCTTAATAATCTGTAGCTTTTGATTTAAAGTGAGAGATGTGGGACTCTTCCTTACACCTGAACATTCAGAGCCCACTGTAAGGCAATTAACTGGCCTCATTTCCATATTGTTGTGTCTCAGGGACTAGGGAGGCCCGAGCAGAAGGGAGAGCTGGGGAATGGCGGGTCAGTGAAGCAATCAGAACACACAGCCTTTATCGATTGCACGGGTGTGGTTTGTAGTGTCCCAAAACAATTATAATAGTGACATCAAAGATCACTGATTAGAGATCACCATAACAAATATAAAAATAATGAAAAAGTTTGAAACAGTGCAAGAAATGTGATAACGGAGACCTGAGGTGAGGAAACGCTATTGGAAAAACGACAGCGATAGGCTTGCTTGGGTTGCCACAAATCTTCAATTTGTAAAAAGCAAACTATCTGCAAAGCGCAATAACAGTGACATGCAATAAGATGAGGTATTCCTGCATATATATCCTGAAACCTATATTCAATGACTTGACATGATGTTTGGAGATTTATATTGGAAATTGGTATATAAATTATATATTATATGTCATTGTTTTAACTGAATGTATGGTATTCTAATTTATAAATAATATCATATTTTATCTATCTATTCCCTTACTGAGGAACATTTAGGTTGTTTCCATTTCTCACTGTTAAAAGTCTTGAATGAATAGCCCTCTATTTTCTCCTCGAGCACAGTGAGAAATTTTCTCTGGGATTTGTACCAAGAGAGCTTGCAGTCCATCTTAACTTTTTTTCTCTAGAGAGAGAGTACAGCCCTGACTCGTGTGGCTCAGTGGGTCGGGTGCCAGCCTGAGAACCAAAAGGTCCCCAGTTTGATTCCCAGTCAGGGCATGTGCCTGGGTTGCAGGCCAGGTCCCCGGTTGGGGGTGTGCAGGAGGCACCTGATCGATGTTTCCCTCCCTCTCTTTCTTCTTTCCCTAAAAATAAATAAAATCTTTAAAAAAGACAAAAAGAGAGAATACAAATATCTACCTAATGCATGGGACAGCTGTTTGGAACGAGTAATCCTGTAAATATAAAAGTGCTGTGTACATTGTACAAATATACAGCATTATCACTCACAACTTAGTAGAGTGATCTCTGCAAGATCTCGTATTTAGGGGACTGTCAGCTTTCTTCTAAAGATGACATCTTTGCTAGCACACAGTGAAAACGCTAGTGTATTTGCTCCTACCCATACACATACCTAAATCACCCCTGTGGATGACTGAACAATCGAATGGCCACTTGTGCTAGTGGCATCTGGGCTCTACCTGCCACCAAGGGTTCCCAAGGCCAGCCTGGTGGAGTGTGGCCCACTTCCAAACCTTCAGGTTATTGCCTGCTGTCTTGGACCACTTCCAGCACCTGCGGATGCAGGTTAGAGTTTTCTCTAACTAAGCAGGGTTGCACTGGGCAAGAAATTAACTGTGATGCTGGCCCACAAAGCCTTCGGCCGCCGCAGGAAAATCCCGAGCCAGCATTGCCTATCAGTGTCCTCACTTAGGCCAGATGGCTATGCCTGTATAGTCCCGCCTCCCTCGGTCCCTGGGTTCAGGCTCTTCAGGAAAGGGCCTTACTTCAGATGCAGCTCGAGCAGCTGTCTGCTGACCACACCCCCTGTAGCTCATTGGGCAGCACATCGGTCCTTGTAGGGGCACCGGGGGTGGGGGTGGGGATGGGACGGCACGTCTCTGCGTCTGCCGCACCCATGGGGTCACATTCTTCACACCCAACTCTGCTGCAAATAACAGCATTACAAAAGTTCATTCCAGTTGCCGACCAATTGTCGAGTAGCATAAAATAACAAATACAAGTCTAATAGCATCAATCTTACTCCGAGACTGGAAAACAAATCATTTAGTCACACGTTTTTGAAAGAAATAACACCCTTAGCTATTTCTTCATCACAATATGGACCCTCAAAAAGAGATGAGTCACTTGTATTTCCCTCTTTTAAACCTCCCAGAAAACATCTGAAATGCTTTTTCCTTTGGAGTGCCGTTGGAAAAGCAGAGTCATCTAGTGAACCCTGACTAATATACAATTAGACTGCACAGAATTAAACGCAGCTCACATGGCTGTCATGGGTTCCCTCTGAAGAGCTGAATCACCTGTACAAAAGCAAATTCCCCTCGAAGAATAACAGAAACATGGAAAATGAGAGGAAGCCTTGCTGTTAGAGACCCAGCAGGAAGGGAGCTTGGAGGTTAGCCACAACGCGAATTCCCATGATGCTAAAATAACAAAATAATTGAAGTCCACCAAAAAAGTGTTTGCTCTGCATCCTTCAGTGTTGTCTCTAAGGTTGCACCTGGTCCTGAGGGGAAGCTGGGGGGAGAGCCACAAGGACTGAATGACTCCTCCAAGGTCATGATGCCTTCACAACCGGGAATAACACGTAGGCCATCTGTGTCGAAGAACATGCTTGTTACTCTCTTCAGGCTGCTCTCTCTTCAGCGCTGAATATGTTGGTGTCCACGTGAGTATGAAACATAGCAAAATCAGAGCTATACTTTGTTTTCTTTCGCCTGCATTTTCAAGACCCCCTTCGCAACGCTGTCAGTCTGCACTAGCTGTGCGTATGCCTTCCACCGCCAGCCACACGTTCTTGGTCACAGCCCACTTTACCGTGCTCCTCAGAGAGGCAGGTTTCCCTGGTGCTGTCGCCTCCTCTGCATGCCCCAAGAGCTGCTTCGAATCAATGACGGGCAGGTAGGGAGACATAAACGTTTCAAACTTTTCCTCCGATGGGACAACCCTGAGATGAGCTCTACCTCCTCCCAAGTCACCTCTGCTTGGTGTCACCCCCTTACTTGGTCCCCTTTTCTTTCCTGTCCCACTTCCTTATTCTCCTTGTGGTTTTTCCTGAGAATACTCCCGTGTTAGAAATGCTCAAGAAACAGGCAGGAGGAACCGGATGATCTGATCCGAGTGCCTTTATTTGATGCTGCGCTTACAGGCAGGATGAGTCTAGACGGACTGCAGCCCCAGGGGAGGCAGGAATGGGTTTTTTTTTTTTAAAGAAAAAGTGCAGGGTTTGTGGGGATAGGGAAGGGGTAAGTCTCTTGTTCTTCTGGGCAGGTGCCTCAGGGTTCCAGGATGTGAGCTGGGACTATGGGTCAGGTAAATGGCCAGGCTGTTCCCAGGTACAGGAGGGTCACTCTGACCAACTGGCCCTTGTGGCTGGCACCAGGTGCCTATTGTGCACAGTGGGAGGGAGTTTCGATTAAGCCTCGGGCTACCAAGTGAGTCGGGACAACTGAGTCATGAGCAGCCCAGAGGGTTGGAAAACTGGCCTGACTGGGTCATGAGCAGTCTGGCAGGCTGGGAACTGGCCTGGCCCTTTCATCCCTAATACATCATTTTCATATGAATTTTCTGTGTCTCAGAATCTGCTTCCAGGGAATCCAAATGAAAAATCAACTCTAAAATAATAACCCACTCCCCCCAACAACAAAAGCCACCCTTTCCAGAGCACATACTATATAGAGCTGAGCATCAGAGAGCCTTGGTTCAAATCCTGGATCCACTACTGATTTGTTGTTTGATGTGAGACATGTTATGGAGCCTCTTTTATCTAAGTCCCCCCTGTGTAAACATGGGTGGTAATATTGCTCTCAAGGATGCTAAGTGCCTGGTGTTTATTGGGTATGGGTTTGGGCTTGCACTTAATTAGAGAAGAGGCCAGGCCAGTGCCTTGTTATATACTGAGGCTGCAGTAAGATAACCTGCCCAAGTGTTTATCCTGATGCCTGTGGCTACAGAGTGAAAAAGTTTATTTCCAAACCTGGCTGATCAGTGAGGCAAGAGGAGCAGTATCTTCCTGTATCCCTCCAGGGGCTTGACCATTGAAAGGCTCTGTAAGCCCTTGTTGACAGCTTGTGAACACAGCTAGGTAAGCTCCCAGAGTCAATGACAGGAGCTTTGTAGGGGACATCATAGGAAGTATTAGCAGAAGCCATAGGGAGCTAGTGGAACAGGTACGAGCTGGGGAGTCAAGCCTGAAATGCAGAGGGAAAGGGTGCCTGGTCCGGCAAGGTCCGAGGCAGCAGCAGAAGATTCCTGAAGGGGATGGGCTGGGGTGGGAAGGCCTGCAGGCTTAGTTGGAATAGGCAAAGCTGGATGGGGACACAGCACAGGTAAACATCCCAGAGGGAGAAGCTTCCAGACAGATGTAATCCCTTCCTAACTGCTAGGTAAACCGTCAGAGACCTGTGGCTACAACACCTACCTCACCCTATTTGTGTAGGAAGAGCCTGCACTGGCCAGTTGCAATGACTGGAATTCCCACAGTTAATCAATCCATTTGATTAAGGTCAGATTTCTTAACCTAGTCCCAAGGCTCAAGGACCTTGAATTCAGGGAGTTCATGAACTTGAATGAGGAAAAAGTTATATCTTGTCACTCTCATCTAACTGAAATTTTAATTATGAATGTCATCCACAAACCTTAGCACTCCCTAAGACTTTGTCACCAAACCTGGTTGCCCAAATACCATCTCTCTGTGCAGTGAATGTTCGTTGTTAACTATCCTATATCCATCAATGTAAAAGAAGTATTTGTCTCCCAACAGAAATCATAGATGCTTTTGTATAGCACTACAGTTGCTGTTTTAATAAAAGTATTAGATTTGCCTCTACATCTTGTTTTCTAATGTATTATTAAAAAAGAACATGCATTACTATATCACATTGTAAATGTATTATGTGAGCAGTGCTTTGATATAAATAGTTGTCTTTGTATTTTATTTTATACATTTAAAACCAGTATTCTGAAGATAGGTCCATGGGGAAAAAAAGAATAATTATGGCATTGAAAGCCACATGTTAACAAAAGTTCATGTGAATAAAAGTTACTGTTTTCCTTTAACACTCATCAGATGGGTGTCATGCTCCTGTGAAGAAAGGGTACAACAGAAAAGATGTAGGAGGAGAGAGAAGAGAACGATGTGCTGGGAACAGAGCCGGGTGGGTGTGGTCAACACACCCGGAGGACCTTTCGAGCCCTGGCAGGTCCTGCTTCAGAAAGAGAAGGCAGAGAGGGTCTGCTAACACAACACAACGAACGAACGAACGAACACCAATCCTCTTTCTGCAAAGTGATTGGGGATTGAGGATGAGTCAGCCACCACGAGGGTGTTTTGTAAAAATGCAGTTTCGTAGGCTGGGGGGGTTGGTGGGGGCGGGGTGCGTGGGCATTTGCATTTTTAACAAGCACTCCAGCTGATTTGGGGATAAAATGTGAGTAGGGGGTCTCGCCTGTATAAGAACGTTTGGATAGAAGAAAATGCCCTCATTTTCCAGGGAACAACTAGGCTGTCCTTGACATGCTAATCTGTGCCTGAATTCTCAAGGAACAGAGATTGTGACCCTGCAGGTTACAACCCAGCCTCCGACTGGGGCAACTGGATCTTCTACCCACCAGAAATGGTAAATCCTGTGACACTCACAATGTATGGTGCCCTATTTTTCAAAGCCCCAGGTCTGGGATTTTCTTGAACTAGATGAATCTTTTATAGTAGGTCTGTGTTCGAAACTACACTTCCCGTCTTACTTTTATAAAGAATGAATACTTACTTATTAAAATATACTTATTATGTAAATCACAACATCCTAACCTTCACGTAATTGAATGAAGTGGGTTTTCTTTTTTTAAGTTCCGAGGAGTAAATCCACAGTATGTTTCAAAGAGAGATTTAAATTGCTAATTTCCCAGCATTGAAATGTGAGGAAGGATCATCACAGATTTAGCATGGAAGCCACGTATGCATTTAACTCCTTCGTAGTAACTGTCTCTTAGGTTGCGATTTAGCTTGAGAAACTGCAAGAGCAAATTCAGCAGGATGGGGAAACCTTGTTCTTTATTTTAAACGGAATGATAATGTATGAAGAGCCTCTGCCCACCAAGAAAGAGCTTTCTCTTTAGCCTCCCACATGATTTTGTACCTCTGATCACATCGGAAAGAACCTCTGCTTTTTTTCCCCAATGCTGCCTGAGTTCTGCATTCTGGTGCCTGGAACAAGGAAGTGAGGGGATACATATGTAAGACATACACATAATAGAAATGTAAAGAATGAGCATATCACCAGACAATATGTATAATTTGGAACAAAGATGTTGTGGACAAAAAAGGGGCCACAGAGTAAACCGGACAAGCTCAGGGGAGGTCTGTATGGTGGCCTTACAAACTCAGACTGAAAGTAAACAGCCATGTAGGACGGTCTGAACATAAAAATCCCTAACTAAGGGAAGGCCATGGGGACAGTCATGTCCTGGGCCTGTAGCTTCCTTGATGAGGGTCAATCTTCACCTTAACTGAGTCTCTCTATTGTCTTTTTGCATCTACATAATATACCTTTGGAATGACATAGTGATCCTTTTTCCCCCAGACCCCTCAGGATACAATCTCCCACCAGAGCAGAGAGCACAGAGCCCCACATTGTTATCTTGTTGCCCAAATACCACCTCTCTGTACTGTAAATGTTCATCATTAACTATCCTATAGCCACCAATGTGAAAGAAGTGTTTGTCTCTTCATTTTTTAAAAAGATTTCATTTATTTAGTTTTAGATAGAGGGGAAGGGAGGGAGAAAGAGAGAGAGAGAAACATCAGTGTGTGAGAGATACATCGATCTGTTGCCTCTCTCACGCCCCCTACTGGGGACCTGGCCCGCAACCCAGGCATGTGCCCTGACTGGGAATGGAACCTGTGACCTTTCAGGTCACAGGCCAGCACTCAGTCCACTGAGCCACACCAGCCAGGGCTGTCTCTCCATTTTACTTTTTATCCAGTCTCAGAGATTTCCCTGCTTTGCTTTCTCCTGCCTCCCTAATCTACCACCATGACATTTCATATAACCTCCTTTGATTCTAATGTACAAATGAAGCAGTAAAGTTGCCACTCTCCAGAGTGTGTTCTCACTCCGTTGAGATTTTGCTTCCTGGCAATTGTCATTAGTTTGGCTCAAATAAGCTAAAAAATTCTCTAAGGGTTTGGACATTTCTTCCATCGGCATTTTATTTGCCTAGGGCTCAGAAAGTCATGTCGGGAGTACTGTGAGGGACTGGGACTGGGTCTCTCCTTTCTCAACCCCTGTGTGGCCTTCCAGCCACTCCACTCCCTTGGTGCTCATTCTTTCTTAAGTGGCTAAGACGTGTCATTTTGACTGGTAGCAAAACCTCATTGTGGCTTTTCAATGGCATGATTGTTACCGTAGGGAGTTAATTAATTAATTAATTATTAATGAGAAAGAGGGTAAAGGGAATTAGACATTGAGCTTAACAAACTGGGGAGCATGAGTCTCTCTGTCTCACCACAAAGTCACAAGCTTCACACCCCAGAGGATCCCAGCATTGCTCTGCCAGAGGGGTTAACACTCCTCTCTCCCCTCCTCTGGGATTGGTACCAGATTGTTGGGGGGCACAAGGGGAGGTGCTTGACCATAAAGGCCTGTCAGTCTAGCCTGGGGAAAGAAGAGATTGGTTGGGAGATGGACCCATCAAAAGCCCATAAAACTTGGGAAGTTGATTGGTTATTTTGAAAAAACTCGTGGTTAAAATCCAGGGGAACAAAGAAGCTCTCTCCTGCTCCCTCTCCCTCTCCTCTGCCCCCATCCTTACTTGGGCCATTCTTTCATGCATTCTTTCTGGCTCAGAAGCACGTGACCATGTAGGTGTAGCAGCTACCGGGACCCGCAGCAGACTATGGGGGCTGCAAAGGACTAAGCTTTGATATGGCACGGGATCTCTGGACATTGGCTCTGTTTCCCACCCTGATGTGCTACGGCAGGATGGACAGAGATGGGACACTGGAGGGCCATCCTTTTGATTTTGCTTCCTGAATAAATCTTACCACCAGACCTCATCCTCTTTTCTGGGTCCCTGAAAATGCTTTGTCTTATGACACCTAAGAACCCCACTTCCACTGGCAACATAATTAGCGACAATTCAGCCATTTTTTTATTGGGCACTTTCCACATGTCCCAGGGTCTGGGCTCGGCCCCACACATGCATTAGCTCACTGACCACTCGCAATTACTCCATTGGGTGGGCTTTTAACCTTCATATTTGGCAAGAATGGGATTGTACACTGGCCAGCATGGAGTAGGCACTCACTGAATGGTAGCTCTTGTTTTAAATCATTATTATTACTTCCGTGATAAACTTCCATATGCAGTAATCAGGATGATTCCAGACTCTTACTTGGACCTTGACAAAGAGGGTCAGATTTGATAGATGGAAACAGGGAGGAGGCAAAGAGCAGTCTAATATGAAGCCAGGGCTGAAGGAAGGGAACCATAAGGGGTATGTGGGTGATGAGGAGTAACCAGCTTTTTTGAACTGCAGTTTGTACAGAGGTGTATTTGGAGCCATGCCAGAAAAGATATCTGTGGGTCTAATTCTGGAGCCTTTCTGGGCCAAGGAGTTTGGACGTGAATTTAAAGGTAGTAGGAGCTCAGTGGAGGTTTCCGATTGTTCTGGATTTGGTGGTGAAGGGAGGGACATGGAAAGGAATTCATTTTAAAGATACCGCGGTATTCTAGGTTTAAGGTGATAGAGTCAGAGCCTGAACCAGGATAGTGCCTGCAAGAACAGAAAGGAAGGGGTATGAGAGAAACTATGGCAAAGGACTTGTTAGGAGCTGGAGACAGATGAAAATTAAGAGGAATATGGAAAAATCAAAGAGCAGCTTGAAAAAATTATAGTATCAGTTCCTAAAAAAGAAGATGGTTTTCAGATATAAATTGGTAGGTCTGACTTTGAACATATGGATTTTGATTAGAGTGGAACATCTGGGTGAAACTGCCCACTAAGCAGTTCAAAGGTGAAATGAATGAATGGTTTAAATTCTAGTAGACAACGGAACAGAGAATGGGGAAGCCATTCTTTGGGAAAACTCATCTTTCACGTGTAAAGGAGAAAGAGCCATTGAAGGAGAGGAAGGACAAGTTTGACGTGCAGAAAGAGAAGTGACAATGTAAGCAGGTGTCAGATGAGCCAAGAGAGGAGACAGATGGAAGCCAGAGGGTGGGTGTAGGTGGTTGAAAAGGAAGACAACAGTGGTGGCCACTAGACATTTGTGGGGGCCACTCACCTTCTCATGACCTTCTTGCTTCTGCATGGCACACAGGCCAAGGTTATAGGGGCTTAGGAGAAAGAGGAAGGCTCTGTGGAGCAAAGATTGTAGGTCCTGCATTGATATTTTTATTCACAGCCTTACAATAAATCTCAGCCGTGGTCAGAGGCACCATCTTTGAATACAGCAAGTCTATCATTTAATAGGTCAAGTTCTTGTCAACATCATCTTGAACTACCCTGAATCATCAGTTAGGATACTTTGGCTACAAGTTCAGAAACAGACTCAAACTGGTGTTAACCATACATTGGAAGTCCTGAGGTAGGGTAGACGTTGCAAGACGTCACAGACATTGGTTGGCTAGTCATGAAGGACCCAAGTATTTTTTTCATTTCTCTGTTTTCCCCATTGGAAGCTTATTCCTCAGGGAAGTAGCAAGACGGTTGCTGCAGTTCCAGATATCACAACTGAACTATAATTATTTGGAAGAAAAGGAGAGACTACCTCTTCCTGTAACTCTCTCCTAGGAGTGAAGAAACTTCACAGAAGCCTCCCAAAAGAAGCAGCTCTATCATGCTTCACTGGCCAGAAATAGGTCACCTGAAAACACCTGTTACAACCATCTCAAGCAAGAGGTGTGATATGCAGAAATCTGTGATTGTGACAAGTCAGGAATTCACTAGAAGACTGGCATAGAGCCACGAATCTCTGAGCTAGTGAGTGAGCCTAGCTAACACCTCAAGGTGGCAATGTGACCATAATTTATTACATGATTCCATTGAACTTTTACAACAATACAGGTAGATATTGTTTCAATTTTGCGGATGTAAAACTGAGGGTATTATATACTCTTGCTGTTAATCAGGAATTTGGGAATCTGAGAATATCATGGGTCTAGTACTAGGGTTCTGAGCCACAGCACTGTTGACATTTTGAGTTGGGCCATTCTTTGTTGTGGGGCTGTCCTGGGCATTGTAGGATGTTCAGCAGCATCCCTGGTTTCTCCTCACTGGATACCAGTAGCATCCCTTTCTCACAGGCTGTGACAAGCAAAAAAGTCTCCAGACATTGCTAATTGTCCTCTGGTGGAGAACCAATGGTCTTCCACTTATTAACCCTGAACATTAAACTCTAAAAATTCAAGATATAAACCTCAAACCATTTTCAACACTTTATTTCCATCAGGAGCTTAGTTCTTCAACTAAGTCTAATAAATGTTGATGATAAAAACAGATATTAGGATGTAATGAACATATTTTGTATACATATTTTCCTATCTTTTCCATTATTTTTACCCTAATGTGGATCAAATGGATGAGCCTTTTTAAGGCTTCTCATTCATACTCTCAAATTGCTGACCCTAAAAGTTGTTATCAATTTATTGTGCAATTTCTCAACAATGTAAGACTCTATCTTATCACACCTTCACCAGCACTGGCTATTATGTAAATATTTCTATATTTATTAATATGTGCTCTTATTTATATTCATTTTTAATGACTCATTGTATTTATATTGTCTTATGTTTTTGAGCACTAGTAAGAGTGAACATTTTCCCATATGGCTTTAGGCAGTGATATTTTCTCTTTTCTCAATTGTTCATACTTTTTGCTCATTTGTGTGTTGGGGTCTTATTGATTGTTTTTATCACTTTGTCTGAGCTCTGTGTATTACATAACCTGGAGAGCATATATTTCTACGAAAGAAGCTCATATAAAGCATGACCTTAGACTTAATTAAAGTTTGAGGTGGATGGTTAAGGATTTACATCGTAGCAATTGAAGCGAATCTCTAGTGGAGCTCTAAACACTCCTATTTCTACAAGCCTTTTATCATGTTGTTTCTTCTTTCCCCGTCTCTTTCTTTTTTTTTCCTTCGCTGGCCTAGGCTTCCATTCCTGCCTTCACTCCACTCCCCCACCACTCCTGTTCCTTTCGGATCTCTGATGGAAACTAGTTATGTCTTTGGTTTCTTTGTCTCCATTTACCCAAGCTCCCAGTGTATCTTCCACTCTACTAGTTTATCTAGGTATTTCCCTATACAAGGGCATTTCCTTTCCTAAGAGGAATACCACTACCAACTTTCAAGATTTTTTTGATATGGTAGGGGAGTGAAAAATGATTTTGATTCATATTGTGCTATTTTAAATACTTTCCTTTAATTAAAAAAATTATCTTTTTCCTTTGTAAAAATAAACCTTATCTATGTATTTTTTCAGTGCTTTGAGCTTAAAAGGTTCTTCCAGATGGAGAGTATTTAGATAGTTGGAAATGGAGGAAAAGGTGTGGTATGCCTTTTATATATACATACTTAGATATATAGAATGCTCTTACATACTCGTGTAGTAAAATGAGCTTCCTTTCTCGTTATAAAACACATTGTCTTACTATTAGAAGTCACCAGGAAGAAATCATGCCCTGCTTATACTCAACATATTTGCTAGGGTTTTACACGAGATATGGGGTGGCCTAGTAATAATTAGAGCTGACATTTATTGAGCACTGCATTATACTGCCTCTCAGGTGTAACATGGTGTTTAAAACACTGGAGAATGTCAGGTCAGAAGTGGGTAGTGGATGCAGTTGACTTGAAAAATTAAGAATCTTAGACAGGAATTCTGCTTCAGGCCCATACACAAGCATAGAGAAAGCAAAAGGTTTCAGATGTAGACCCTAAAATTGCACTGTCCAAACCATTTGCCACTAATTAAAGTGAAATAAACTTTAGAATCCAATACTCCAGTTACACTAGCCACGTTTCAAGTGCTCAACAGCCACATAAGGCCGGTGGGTACCACACGGACAGCATAGAGTAACATTTCCATCATTGAAGAAAGTTTTATTGGACAGTACAGATCTAACAAAATATTGCCTTTAGGCCCATTTTGTGAAGCTACATAAAGTCTTTAGAGGGAGTCAGGATGGTTCTGCTGGAGAGTGAGCAGTTCCTGATGGAGCTGACCAGGCTCTTCCAGAAGTGCCGGCTGTCGGGCAGTGTATTCATCACCCTGAAGAAGTATGATGGCCGAACTAAACCCATTCCGAGGAAAGGTTCCGCGGAGGGCTTTGAGCCCTCAGACAACAAGTGTCTGTTAAGAGCTACTGATGGGAAGAAGATCAGCACAGTGGTGAGCTCCAAAGAAGTGAGTAAGTTTCAGGTGGCATACTCAAACCTGTTGAGAGCTAACATGGATGGGCTGAAGAAGAGGGAGAAAAAGAGCAAGAGTAAGAAGAGCAAAGCATCACAGTGAAGAGCACCAGATTCCCGTTTTCACCAACGGACCACTGAATTGCTATTTTTCCTTGGGTTTTTACTTTTGGCCACAAAGCTTGGTTTCTGATTCCCCTGCGTTAACTGTTTCCACGTGAGATCAGGGTCTTTTGTATGGAAAACCTGTGCTGTTTATGGGGCGGTTAGGAGAAGCTACTGTACTTCTGGCCTGGCTGACTGGTCTATGTTGCAGTTGTGTGCCCCTGGGTTGTGGCTGAAAGTCTCTGCAGCCACCTGTGTGCAGGGCGACATGTCATTAAACCTGCCTGTTTATTAGCAAAAAAAAAAAGAATACCCTCTGACAAGTTTCCAAAGCTGTGTTATAGAACTGGTTGTTGGAATTGCCTGAACTTCATCCAGCAATGGTGAAAAGCATCAGGTTGGGAATAGTTTGGTTGGTGGTTACTTTCTGTCCAACCTAACAGTGAGGCTCCAAGAAATTCTGTGGTGAATTTCTGCAGGAACACAACAGCAGAAAAAGCGTAAGATCGGTCAGAAAACCCGGGTTCTACACTATATAGTAATAATGGGAACCATTCACTGGGAGCTTCCTATGTGCCAGGCACTGTGCTAAATACAGTCTTCATTTAGTCCCCACAATACCTCCAGGTATAAGGTATGTATTGTTACCACCACTTCACAGCTGAAGAGTTTCAAGTTGAGAGGCCTAAGATCACACAACTAGTCAGTGGAGCCAGGATTTAAAACCAGATGTCTATTCATTCCCCGGTGTGACAACTGCTGTGACCTATGGTTCTTCACTTTTCTCATCTCTAAATTTAAAGGACTAAATTAGAATAACTCAAAGCCCTCCACCATTTCTGAAACTATATTCTAAATTAGAATAATACCATCTATCTTCCTATGCCAATGAAATGTACAAGGCTTACAAGAGCGGCTTGCCACCTTTCCTGCCCACTGCTACCCCGCCGCGACCCTCGCCCCCCAGGGGATGTGCTTCCTCCTGTCCATGCCTTTGTCCTGAAAACCCTCCTTGGTTTCCCATTCTGATGTGATTTCAACTATTTATGTTTATCACACACTACACGTACTCCTGAACTAGATAACGTAACCAGATAACGTGCTCAAAGAGTAATTCGCCCCGGTAGATGATCCTAAAAAAAAATTAGCTCAATGCGTAGTGCACAATAAATGCTCCGTGAACGTTTACGGAATTAACTTCAAGTGGGCTGGAAGGAAAACGTGAATCAGCTAAAGTCAACCAGGAAGGGCATTACTCAGAAAACGGGCTGTCCGAAGAAAACCCCGAGGGAAGGATCTTGTGCAGAGATGTCCCAATCCGCAGAAACCTATAGAAGCGAGACATCGTTAGAGATGGTATCGGGGACGCTCCCAGGAGGCGAACGAGACTCCGCCCCGACCCCGGCAGGGCGGGAAACTCCACCCACCACGGAACCGCGCGCCAGCCCCGACTCCGGGTCTCCCAGCGTCCCCGGATCCTTCCAGCCCCGCCCTCCTTCGGAGGTCGCGGGAGAGGCTGAGGCTGCGCAGTAGCGCGCGCGTAGGCGGCGCGGCGCGCGCCACGGTCAGCTGACTGCTCCTGCTGGCACGTGACTTGCTCCTTGGGCACTGAGGACGAGGAAGCCTTGAGGCCGGAGCTTAGGTCTGGGAGGGATGGAGCGCTGAGCCGTTAACGTCTGCCAGGCTGCCCGCCTCCGTACCTGTTCTCTGCTGCCAGTTCCTCGTTTGACACCTTCCTGGGTTAGTGAGCGATGGCTACCCCGACGGGCGTCCTGGCCAGGCCGAAGCTTGCGCTGCGGTCGCCGGCAGGGGAGGATGGGGGCGGCGCGGGGGCTGAGGCTGTGGCGTTGGAACTTGCTGGGTGGCTGTGACTGGTTTCTCGGCACAGGTTCTTCGTAACCTTGGGCCCAGGTTAGGTCTCTTAGGAAGAGGAAGGAGGGGGAAAGCGGAAGGGGCTACTCAGTGGCAGAGGCAGAAAGGAGAAACACTGCGGACCTGGGGCATTTTTCCTTGGATGAGGTTGGGGGTGGTCACGGAATATCCACGCCCCCTTGATTGATGGGGATGAAGGTGTCAGAGGGGTCCAAACGAGGACCTGGGCTGATGTGTGAGATCACAGCGAGCGCAGGTGCTTTGACAAGGTGTAGGCAGATGGCAGTTTGAAGGGACAGGGAGCCCCTCCGTGTGGGGGTCCCTCACAGAGGACGCAGGGCCCTTGTCGGCAGGGGAAAAACAAGAATCCAGAGAATTCAGACCATTTATTAAAATGGGGGAAGGGCAGGCAAGAAACCCCTGAAAAGAAACTTGAGGGGAGAGTCACATGCGGCAAATTGAATCACAGACAAACGGGAGTTAGGGGAAGCTAATATTCTTTTTAAAGGTAAAATGTGTTATGTCGGGGAAAAACATTTCAGCGAGCGCTCACTACCTAGCAGCGCTCTGGGACCGGTGGAGTGGGATGTGAACAGTCCAGCCCGAGGGGTGTGAGCCAGTGTTGGGGAGGTAAGTCACACATATGACACACTGAAGTGCTATGAGGTTACACGTAATTATCAGAAAGAATGCTAAGCGCTTTGGGCTTGTGGAGCAGGCCCAGATGTATGAACTGGCACTAGAGGAAGGTCCTGGAGGAAGGATAACGGCTTGGGTCTTAGCAAGCCAGCGGGATTTGAACAGGTGGAGGGAAATGGGGCGAAGGTTCCAGGCAGGGAAAGTCGCAGGATTTGAGGGCCTGAAGATGAGGGCACAGGTGCTGCTAGGGGAGTCAAAAGTCTAGTTTTGTGGTGGATTTGAATTACGGAGAAGTGGGACCTAAAGTTGGCGTCAGGTAATGAAGACTTTGGAGCGATTGATTTACTTTTTCAGCTAATGCATGCTGAGCTGTGTACCAGGGCCTGTGCTGATGCTAGGGTTTAGCAGACAGACGGGGTCTCTCGTAGAACTTACAGGCAAGCGGAGGAGGTGGATTTTTAATAGATAATTGTGTAAGTCTGATATTTGCTTTGGAGGAATAATGGAGCGATGTGAAAGAATGTATAAAGGACACGGCCTTCATAGAAGGTTCAAAGAAGGCTTTTTGGAGGCTGTGACTTTCGAACTGACCTCTGGAAAGCAGGTGAAGATGTAAGTGAAGTCACTCCAGGCCGAGGGAACAGCATGAGTTAACGTCCGGAGATGTGAGAGGGAAGGAAGCCATTGAGACGTAGGAGGCCTAGCATGGCTGAACCTGGAGGGAGCCACGTCGGGCTGGCGGGCGAGGCCTGAGGTTAGGCTGGGCAGGGCTTTCGTTCTTAAAAACAGAAGGAAACCAGAGAAGATTCTAGACAGTGAAGTGAGTCAGATGTGGATCTGAAGAGAGAATTTTGTTGAGAATGTGCAGGATGCAAGAGTACCAAATGAAGAGAGATCACATCAAGGGGACATTGTAACTTTACCAAGAGATGGCAAAGCCGTTGAAACTTTCTTGAAAGATCCGAAGGCAAAATACTTTCTCTCTCCCAAAGGTAATTAAAGAGAATGTTTAACTATACTTTTAGAGGCTAAGGATTTTGGAAGTGAGAAGAATGATTCTATTTGCACTCTTTGCTGAGGGTGGTTATAGCTACCCCTAAGCAGTCCTGAAGTGTGCAGGGCAGGCTGGGTCGCTTTGGGGTTGATGAAGACTTCCTCGCAAAAATCCGTTTTGGCTTTCCAAATTTATCCTTTGGTAATGTCATCTACTCCAGAATATCTTTCGTTGAACAGTAGTCACAGGGAGAACTTGATTACCTTTCATGCTTATTTGCACAGGTCTTTGAGGGAAGTAGATGCAAATGCTATTCATTGTATAAATAGAAATCTATCTAGGACTTTGGAACTAGGAAATAGATCAAGTGATTTGTCTAAGTCTGGCATAACTTCCAGGGTGGCTGGGGCATTGTTCCTGCTGATCACCTGCACAGTGCATGACACAGTCACATCTAGAGAGAATGGTGAGTTTCTTGAAATGCACTGTCGTCTTTGATTTGGAACTTTGGGTGAACTCTTTCTAGTAGGACAGCTTCAAGGGATTTGGCAGCTGGTGGTCCAGTGCTTCAAAAACCTGTTTCTGTAAGCCTGGGTAATGCTGTTCAGTTGGAGGTGATACTGAACAACAAGGGTGAGCTGAAAGTGCCCAGGTGGTTAGTCCGATCTTTTCACAATAACCAAGACTCAGATTGTGCTGAAGACTGAGCCTCAGGGGTGTGTCTCAGAATTCCTGGATCTTTTTATCTTTTGATATATGTCTTGCAGGGTCTAGACTAGATAAAATCTAAAAAAAACAAACAGTACTTGAGGTCTGACTAAAGTAAATGCTGAGAGCTAGGTGGTTAGAGTAATTCTGCTGTTAAAACTGTGCAGGAAATGCTCATTTTGATTGGTTGGCATGTTAGTCTTTAGGAACCTCATTTACATTAGTTTTTACAACCTAAAAGGGAACTTTTGGGTTTCAAAAGACTGATTCTCTGATTCCCCCGCTCCCATCCCCCCACAGCTTATGAAATAATTCCATTAGCAAAAGAACAAAACTGGAATGCCAGAATAAACCTTTGCCGAAGGATCTCCTTATAGTCAGTCCACCAGTCACTGAACAGTCTTCCTTTTGAACTTGAGTCCGCTTAGGGGTACCTGTAGTTTAAGTAGGTACCTCCTAATTAAGTTTTGTTGTTGTCTGTATTCTGATCTGTCTGCAAGAGTAAATATTTTTCACTCTTTGGATGTGGATTTTTAATACAGTTTTAGTTGTAAACTAATTCATATTAAATTCCCATTTCACTGAAGTTTTTTAACACATAGGAGAAACCATTAGCATAATACCTTTGGGAAGATAGCTTAGGCAATGAACCAGGGCAGTCTAAAATTTTCTGTTAACACGAGTGACCCTTGGAAGTAGAAATTTCAAAGTGTATTCTTTTTTGTTTTTAAAGATTTTATTTATTTTTTAGAGAGGGGGAGGGAGGGAGAGAAATATCAATGTGTGGTTGCCTCTCGAGTGCCCACTACTGGGGACCTGGCCCATAACCCAGGCCTGTGCCCTAGACTGGGAATCAGTCAAATTGGCGACCCTTTGATTTGCAGGCGGGCATTCAGTCCACTGAGCCACACCAGCCAGGGCTCACACTGTATTCTTGATAATGAAACAAAATGGTTTTCCAGTGGCAAATCTGCCTCAAATGCTGTATCATTGTGTACATCTGCTAAGAGGAGGCAGGTGGGCAGTGGAGGGGAGGTGCTTTGGTTCCATCAGAGAATGAAAGATGGAGCGTTGGCTCTGTATTTAAAATGATACACGTGTGTATTTGAAACTAAAATGCCAGGTAAATGCAAAAATGGTGTTATGTAAGAAGAGGTTGATATGTCTTTTAGGATATTTAAGCAAGCTATTAATAAATAGGAAGGTATTTGTAAATTAAGCTGATTAACAGGTGGATTAACTTTACCATGAAAGGATTTCTTTATGAATGAGCCTGTAGGTTAGAGTTTCTTAATGGGTGCTATTGGCATTTGGACAGCCCCTTATTTATCCCCCATTCACTAAATTCTGATAGTGAACCTCACATTGGGACAACCTAAGATGCTCCATTTCCAGACTCCTGGAGGAGAGAGGTACCATTTGGTTGCAAAACACCATGAGTGGTCATCATTTATTTGTTGGACAGATCTGAGGGCTTGTTAGTGACAGACACTGTCCTGGATGTTGGAAGTATGGAAGTTAAGAGTAGTTTAATAAACTAGCATGTAAAATGTACGTCATTGCTAGCTGTGTGACCTTGGGCAGTTAATTTCATTAACTGTTCTCTCATCTGCAAGTGGGAGCGGTGATAACATCTTTGAAGGAATTAAGTACAAAATTACTTAGCATAATTAAAGTGCTTATTACATAGTATGTATTCAGTAAGTGAGTATCATTACCAGTAAACAGAATCTCAAGCTTACTACAGTGGTGAACTGAGGAAAACAAACATGTTTTTAGTCTTTGACCTGATGAATGTCAGGTTGGAATACATTGTGTTAGAGGTATCAGCACCTTCTAATGCAGGGGTGTCCAACCTTTTGGCATCTCTGTGCCACAGTGGAAGAAGAGTTGTCTTGGACCACACATTAAATACATTGGGACACATAATCACAAACAAATCTCAGTGTTTTAAGTAAATTTATGATTTTGTGTCGGGCTGCATTCATGGTCATCCTGGGTCACATGTGGCCCATGCGCCGCAGGTTGGACACCCTTGCATAGAATCTAATGAAACACGGTATTATGGTCCAGTCACTATTCTAAAATACCAGTCTGAAAGAAAAGGGAAGTAATATTTTGGGAGCCATGAGTGTAGAATCAGGGAATCCCGTGGCATGGAAGGAGTTGGTTGCTCCTTGGGCAGCTGCTGAGTTGCCTGTGGCGGAGAAGTCTCCGGGAACTCAGAAGGTTCTCAGGATTGCTTTCAGTAGTAAGTATATGGTGCCTTCCTCGCCATGTCCACCAATTTATCCAGCTTTACCGGAAATTACAAGAACTTTTCTGCCATTTAAAATACTCTGTATTCTGTCCTCCATAAATTAAATAAAATTGTGCATTTCTTGAGCAGTGAGTTTACCCAGATTTTGTTTTGCCCTGTACTTGATTTTATATATCATATTGCTTTTCACTTTTTTTTAAGTTTGTGATCTTCCATAGGCAGCATGCAGTAAGTCACTTGATATATTTAAGGTTTCCAAGCTCTATAGAACAAAAATCACTTCTGTGTTATAGGGCTAACAATAGTGTGTGATTCTTGATGATGATACGGCATTTAGCCATCTTATTAAAAAAATTTCCCATTTCTTGTAACATTCAGTATATAATTACTATAATCACAGAAATGCCTATTTTAGTACAGTGGTTCTGAAACCTGACTTATCATCTGAATTACCTGAGGTACTTAACAAGAAAATAGAAAAAAAAAGAGTCTTTGGTCCCACCCAGTATAGATTTGTGGTATTTAGGAGCAGATGAAGATCCTGGATATCATAATCCAATTTCATTTTACAAATAATCTCATTTTACAAATGAAATTTATGCAGCCAGTGATATGCAGAACTGAGATGAGGTTCCAGGTCTTCCTATTCTCAGTGCAGTGCTCTAGCCATTCCAGTGTGCTCCCTGAAGTCGGCCTTTGGGTTTTCTCTGGCTGTAATTCCCTGTGAGGTGAAAAGGCGGGTACCAGTCCTGCTCTCCTGTTTCAGACGTAGCTGCTGCTAACCAGCCTTGCCCTTCTGTTTTGTGTTAGCACCAGACTTCTTTCACATGCCATTTACTGAGCGGTTACTAAGCTTTTCAGTCTTTTCAAGTGTGAGGACACTACCCTGCCCTTTTTTTTTTTAAGTGGGTATTTTGTAGAGTTGTTTTTTTGTGTGCTTACGGGTAGTAATTTATTATTTAAAAATTAAGAAACAAATATACAGAAAGAATGTAAACAAACATAATCCACTCCCAGGAGATAATCCTTAATGGTTTTTTAAAAAGTAATTTATTGCTAATACCTATACATATCCTTGTTTCCTTTCTTAAAGTTGGAAAAAACTGGGCCTAAGTGTGGGGACATATTTATGGCTCTTTTTAAATTTTTTAAAAAATATTTTTTAAATTTATTTTTAGAGATAAGGGAAGGGAGAGAAACATCAATGTGCGAGAGATACATTGATCGGTTGCCTCTCGTACATCCCCAACTGGGAACCTGGCCTGCAATGCAGGCACGTGCCCTGGCTGGGAATCAAACCAGCGACCCCCCTTTCCACCGGTTCGCAGGCCAGCACTCAGTCCACTGAGCCACACCAGCCAGGGCTATGGCTCTTGATAAATGTTGACAAACTGCCTGTCAGAAATTGTCCCCTCACCCCCTCTTAATCACAACACTTTTTTGGTCTCGTGATAAAATTTTAGATTAAGGACATATTAATGATGGTAAATTATATCCTTATTAGTGCTTTAAAATGAATTTATGTTTTATCATGGTAGCTTGCCACATATCTGCAAGTCAGTGACACATGGGCATGTGTGGGACATTTATTCAAGCTGCATCTGTTCTTTTTATTTTTAATGAGAGTGAACATTATTTTCTTCTTATTACCAAGTGACAGTACGTGTTCATTGTTGTGCCTTGTTCTTCGCACAGAATTACTACATTCTTTCAGCCTAGCCTTGTTACATTTTTCATATTCTGTTGTTGTTACTCCTGTTTTCTATTAAATGTTAAAATACGGACTGGGATGTTGTGGCTGAATCCCAACATAGAAACAAACAGCAATTTGATAGCAAAACCGAAAATGAGTAGTTCATACAACAAAACTAGGAGAGGCTTTAATGTCTGGCTGCGATGGAATAACTGGTAAAACATTTGCTTTCCCACCATAAAAAAATAGAAAACTGAACAAAATATGTGAAAAAACTGCTTCCAGATGTTGGGTGACAGGTAGTATAGGAACTGAGAGATAAGAAACAAATGAAGTGAACGCCTTCTGCTTGAAGGTCTACTCTCTGTGGACCACGGTTTAGGAAGGGAAACCAAGCCAAGCATGTTGTCTTGCTGAGTTGAGGACCCTGGAGTTGGGGAAGGCTTATGTGGCTGGAATTCGCAGGTCAGATTGGCAGAGAGCAGGGAGCTAGACAGGACTCTGTGTGGGGTCTCTGGAGAAGGGCTTGCAAAAAATCACTAGAGAGCTTTAAACTAAATAATTTCCAGGGCTCATGGGGCTAAGAAGCATTTGCATGCTTGAATACCTGGAGCATTCAGTAGAATCCCCAGAAGGTCAGACCGTAGAGCTAAATGAGCCCTAGAGTGCAGCCTTAGACCATCCGAACAAAGTTTAAAAATGAGCCTTGAATGGATCATGCTGCTTGCTCCTCAAGTGACTTGACTACCTGTCAGAACAAAGTACAGCATTCTTGAAAAAGGAAGACAACAAAATCCAGTGATCAACATTGTAACATTGTGAATTATACATATGCTCAGTGATGTAACAGAAAACATCAGCATAATGAGGAAAGAAGTGGAAGGTTTAAAAAATGGAAAGTATAAAGCTGAAAAATATAAAGTGAAAAATTCACTTTACGAGGTGAATATCAGATTATTCTAAAGAAAAGCTCAGCAAACTAAGATAAGTAGCAAGAGAGTATCCAAATTGAAGTGCAGAGAATAAAACAACTAAAAAAATGTACAGAATCTCATTGACAATATGGGACAATATCGAGTGGTTTAATGTGTAATTTCTGTCTCAAAAGAAGGGAAAGGGAAGCAGAAAAAAACTTGAAGAAAATAATGGATGAAGTTTTTCCAAATTTGATGAAAACTAAACACAGATCAAAGAAGCTCAGTGAAGTCCAAGCAAGATAAATCCTCTGACTTTGGCACTTCTTTTTTTGCTGGTGAAAAAGGTTTATTCAGATGCCAGCAATCTGAGACGATGGGAGACTCTTGTCTCAGCTCATCTTAACATCTCCGTGCAGGCAGAGGCTTTCATAAGGAGGGAGAGTGGGAACAGAACAAAGAAATCAAGGGGAGGGAGTTGAAAAGTTCTTTACCAGCACACCACAGAGTCCATTGTGCTAAGGGCCTCAGGGACCTCGAAACTGGTCAATTGATGGTCTGGTGTGCATCTCTCTGGTCTTTGTCATTCTAAAGGTCAGCAAATCTCCCAGAGCTGGGATACCTGAAGGTCAGAGTCTCTATCTTTTGAGGTTAGTTCCTAGGAGCATATTTTTCTCAAGCCACAGAAAGTATATATAGAATTAGGCAAAAGTAGGTTTATAGTTCATACGGAAAATAATACAATAATAAATAAATAATACTACAAGAATAAGCTCTGATTTTTGTACTCACAAATGTAAACCTACTTTTGCCCCACCCTATATTATAAAAGAAAAAATTGAAGACTTCACAGAACTAAGTATTGGAGAGCATGTGGAACAACTGGAACTTGCATACCTTGCTAACGGGAATATTAACTGTTATAACTACTTTGGAAAAAAGTTTGGCGGTTTCTTATAAAGTTAAATATATGCTAACCAGTCAACTCAGAAATTCCACTTCTAGATGTTTATCTGAAAGGAATGAAAAAACTTTTTTCATAGCACCCTTTTTAATGGTCCCAAACCAGTAACAATCCAAATTCCATGAATGGATGAATAGATAAGCAAAATAGTACATTCATGTAATGGAATGCTAAGCGATAAACAGAATGGACTGTTGCTCATAACATTCCACATGGACAAATGTTGAAGACAGGCAGAGCAAAAGAAGCCAGATGTAGAAGAGGACATAATGCATACTTCCAGGAATTTGCAGTGAAATTCTAGATCAGGCAGAGTAATTCTGTAGTGTGACAGAAAGCAGAATAGCATCTGCCCAGGTCTGGCAGTGGGGTAGGGACTGACTGGGACTGGGTATGAGGGAAGGCTTTGGGATGACAGAAGTGTTCCTAGACTTGGTTTTGGTAGTGGTTACACAGATGTATACATTTGTCAATAGCTCATGAAACCGCCTTTGTAATGGGTATATTTTATTGTATATAAATTATATTTCAGTAAAGTTGATTTTTGAAAAATACAGGGGAAGTGAAGGGAGCTAACCAATTATAAGTAAGGTACTTTATATTATCTCATTTAATCCTCTGAGTTATTTACTCATTCAAGACTATTCAACAAATACTTTTTGAGGTTCTACATGCCAGCCTCTGTGACAGGTACTGAAGATGCAGTTGTGGGCAAAAACTAGCAGTGTTGCCACTTACCCTAATGGGCAGCTTATTTGGAAGAGGGACATTAATAACAAATGTCCCTCAGGAAGGTGCTATGAGAGCATATAATACATTTATTTTTAGCGTGGAATATATGCTCTTATATGACATGAATACATATTATGTGATATATCTCATAATATATGAAGCACTTTCTGTGCCTTGGTTTCTTCATTTGTAACTACTACCCATCCGATAGGGTTGTTTTAAAAGTACTAAGTGACTTAATACATGTGGAGTTGTTTGACTGGTGATAGTAGACAGGAAGCGCCCAATAAGTATTGCCTGCTGTCTTGATGACGTTTGACAGTTCTAATTGACACCTGTGCCAACTCAGGAAACACTGGAGTATGACCAGGTTTGGGGGAAGAAATTATGGGTTTGACTAGAAGTGTTGGGTTTTAGGTGCTTTTGAGACACCCAGGTGGAGGTGACCTGTAGTCAGTTGTGGAGACTTGTTGGGTACAGCTCTAGAAGTGGTGGAGGGGCCTGGGCTGGAGGAGATACAACTTTGGGAGAGTGGTCAGCATCTAGACTGGAAATCGCCCTGAGTATAGATAAGATTATCAAGAGAGAAACTATAATATATGCATGCACATTCAGATGGACATAAAACAGAGGTCTGAGACCTAAATCTGAATCTTGATGAACTCCAACATTTAATTGGTATACATTTTTAATAGTACTCTGTCTTTTGTTTAACATACGATTTGCCTGTATTTTTGCCTCACTTCCAAAATACAAGATGAAACAAAAGGAAATAATGAAAAATAAAAACAGAAGTCATTTGATGCAGTTAGAGGAGGGGGAGGAAGGTGCCCAGTTTCTTGGTGAGATAACCAGTGGACACCAGTTTCGACCCTCTGTTTCCATGCAGAAGAGAAAAGAAGGGGAAGCAACATGGGTTTCATTTTCTGACCACAGAAGTGTGTACACTGTGTATTCATCTGCAAAGATAAATTTTGTTTGGAACTCAACTTAAATTGTTCTTAAATTTCAAGGAGAATTTTTTTATGTGACTTGCATAGATGACAGGTAACAGTGGACATTGTTTAAAGACAAAGAAAAGAGCAGTTTTGCAAAAGACTTATTGATGCTGCCCTCGCGGGCAGTTCTTACATTTACCCTTAGATATTTAAGTTTAAGTAAGCTTGTGTTCCCTGTGGGCTCTTTGTACAGTTTGCTTTGACTAGGGGATAAAAGAACTGAGGCCATGGCTTTGTAAAGTACAGATAAGTTTTTTTCTCGAGCCCTCCCTTATATTTTGACTGAGTTCACCCTGAAATAACAAAGACAAAGGCTTAGTAATCTGCAGCTTAACCAATTTTTAATTTATAAACTAAAATTAGAATTTGTTTTCTGAAAGCCTCTAAATAAAAATGATTACATAAATTTTTTGGTCCTTATTTCTTCTCTAATTAGAAGTTTTGATTAATTGAGTCACTGTCATAATTACATTTCATTGATTCATAAAGCAGGTCTTTATGAATTGTGTATGCTGGCTTTTAGGGTTTCAGAGACAATATGATTCTGGCCCTTCAGGGTTTCCCAGTAGGGTGAAGAGGCAAGTGTGTTATTAAAAATAGGGAGGAGAGTGTGATAAATGCATAATAGTGGCATTTGAAGGATATTCAGTAAACAAGGTATTTCCCATCTGGGATACTGGGAACAGCCTTTGGAGGCAGGATAGGTTGGGGCAGCATCTAATACAGTCACCACCAGGAAGGGAGGTCTAATGGAAAAGAGAAGATCTAGGTACATCATTTTACTTATTACTTCTAACAGTTCTGTGAGGGTGTTTGTAATACTCCACCTTACAGAGGAAACCAAAGGGGGCAGGGTGGAGTCAGGGTTTTAGCCATGAGAGACTCCAAAGTTTGTGCTGTTTGTGCCAGGTCTCTTGAATATCTAGTTTTTTTAAAAAAAATGCTTTTCTTTTTGGAGGAATCATTGTTTGTTCTAAGAGACAGGATAGTTTTGGAGGCTGGATGATACTGTTTTAGAAATGAAAACAAAATGGAAAGGAAGTCCAGATCCCTCTATCTGGTAGCAGAATTCACTCGGCCTACAGGATACTCTGAGCCTGGAATCAGACATGAGGTGAAAAAGGGTTTAAGGCTGTGTGTGGATCTGTCTTCAAATAGGAGAGCCCAGGTAGGCTTGGGTGCAGAACGTTTTCTCCTAGCGTGACACAATAGAAGTCACGTGACCTGTATAGTCAAATGCAAAGAGATTTGAACCCTGTCTGCTCGTCGTGTGACCTTGGTAAATGACTAACCTCTCCGAGTATTACTACCTAGATAGATTATAGGGCTGGCATGAGAATTAGGATAATGAATGAGAAGTGTGTGTAACAGTATGAAACATGGAAGACGTCTTCCTCCTTATCTCCAAACAGCCTCCAGAGAGGGGTCCATTTAAAAGATGAACTTAGAAAACATTCTGTAATTTTCCTAAACATTTCTGGACCCCAGTTTTGTTTAGAATTATTATGATACCATTTTACTTGATCCTGATAAAAGCTCAGTGATATAGGATAGGGCAGGTATTTATAATGAAATAGGATCCTTTTTCTAATTTCTTGAAATCCTTTGGAAACCTGTTGGGTAGAAGAGATTTTTCTAGAACTCTAAATGGTATGATAGTAACATCTACTGTGATAATGCATATTATTACAGCTTCAATTTAGATAATTTAACAGTATCATCAGAAAGGACATAACAATTGATTTCATTGCCTGCCATTTTTTGGGAGAAAGGAGGTATAAAACTGTGTCATCAACTATACTTTGTTTAACAGAACTGTAATTGAGCAAACTGGGGCTTGTTCATGTGGCACCTTGATGCATGACCCAACAATTAGTGTTCAGGAAAATGGGTTTTCATTTATAGGATTCTGTCCTGGAGGCCTGAGAGCACTCCTGCTAAGACCCCTGTTCTCCCTCGAGACCCAGCACTTCCCTTGCTCTCCTCATCAGGCTATAAGCCAAAAACATGCCCAGAAGTTCCCCATATCCTTATCTGTTCTTAAGCTGGCTGTGCCCACAGTTCTCCATCCCCTCTGGAATCTGCTCTTGTGGGTTTCAGGGTCACCATCCTTTCTCAGCAGCTGTCTCCTTCAGGATCTGGGGTGTGTTGTACTCAGTCTCCATGTAGTAGTCCAGGAAAACACGTGCCATGTTACTGGATCATGGTGGAGTCCGGGAATGCACACATCCCAAGAAAGTGGCTTCTCTGTACGTCCTTCAGAGCATTAGAAGTATACAGTCTGAGCATTCCTGGCCACAGTTCAGCATTCCAGGCGTCTCCCACTAATCCATTCTTGGTTAGACAGGTTCCCACACAGCTCTGTAAATTTTTCTGGATCCTTGCTTGGCTCCATCAGCTTTCTTATACCCTTTCCTCAGCCTGCCTTACTACCCCAGGTTGCATGGCAGAATCCTGACTACAGAAAGCGTAGCCACTTGCTTCCTCTCTCAGCGCTCATGGTCAAATCCCCCTACATCACGGCTCCTTCCTCATGGTTCCCCTCCTCATGGCAGGTACCTACTCTCTCAAACCTCAGGGCGGACCAGCTCCCTCTCTTTCAGCCCACCCTGATTTTAAATGCTGACCCAGAGCTTCTTATGTGTCCTCATGTCTGGCCTCTCCTACAATATGCTACTTTTGCCAGTTCCCCCATATCTTTAGCCTTCTTTTGGCTGTCATCTTTAGTCAGGGCAAGAGTACCCCATGACACGGGAGCCTCTGTCTCCCTGCTGTATAAGGCATAGTCTGCGTCCCTCCCCCCAACCACCTCATGAGTCTTTACACATTCTGAAAGTCACATATGCCTTTTGCCCAGGGTGGTAGCACAGCTATCAACTAGCTGTCAACTTGCCATTGTTATGAAAAGTATCTTCCTTCTCCCATCCCTCAACCATGGGCTGTGGGGAATATGCTTTGTTTTTTTCAGGACCCTCCACTCTGCACGGTGTTATAGGACCACTTGTATAAATAATTAAAACCTCAAATTTCTAAAACTACTATCACTTAGAAGATCTGTTTTATAAAAGATGTTTAAAGATACTGTATATTGGATTCAACTGAGAACTTTAAAGTTTAAGGTAGTTCTATGATTGGTGTTTCAGCTAAAAAAAAAAGCCAGATTTGTTAAGTACAAGGATATTAGATCCAGAGACCAGAGATAAGGAAACTCTCCAAGGCCACGTGGCCAGAGGAAATTGAAAAGCTGGAAAGTGAAAAGCTAGCAAGTGTTGGAGCAGCTTAGGTGAGGTGACCCAGGTGCAGTGGTGCAGTGGAGAAGAGGAGTAGGGTGATGGGAAAGCAGGTGTAGATCCACACCATTTCATTAGGAACTTAATTTAGAAAGCAGCTTAGGTAAATTGTGGTGTTAGTACATGTGTAGCCCAAGCTCCGACTTTTGCAACACTATACAATTAGAATTGTTAAATATAATGACCTGAAAATACTTCTTAAAAAAATCCTGCAACATCAAAGTGGTTGGTGTTCAGTATATTGCACTTGGTCATAAGATTAGAAAGCCTGTCCACTAGGGTTAAAACAGAAAAATTGTGCTTGGAGAATCCATTTGGTATCTGGACTGTTCTCTGGCTATTCCATTTGAAATTTCACTAAAACTGTATTTTTTATGAATTTGGTAAGCATTGTTCTATTTAATTTGTCATAAATTAATTACATTCTTATAACAAGTTTTAAAATATTTGATTTTGAAATATTTCTAGTATACAAAAAAGTTCAAATTTTTCAGATTAACAGACATCCACATACCCACTACACAGATTTAACAGCTATTAACATTTTGCCATATTTGCCCCAGGTAATTTATTAAAGAAATAAGCTAAAGAAGCACCTTTCTCCTACATATGTTTTTCAACTTTCTGTAAGCATATATAGTTATGAACAGTGTATACCATTGTGTGGGAACGTACATTGGTAACTGCTTTTGAGAACAGTTCGGCAGTACCCAATAGAGCTGATGTGGTCTTTGTCCATTAGCTCATGATAAAAGGCCTGTCCAGAAAGTATCCAGCTGCATCCTACGAGAAAGAGACATTTGTTGAAGAAGATACAAGATACAAGAAGCATTGTGCATAGGACAGTGACTTCTCAGTCCCCTTCATAGTAGGAACCTTGGGACCTCTCACAGTTCTCCCAATTGCCATCAGCTGCTCCATTGTATTTTCCCGAATCTCATCGCCATTCTGAAATCTCTTCCCTTTCAAAGGTGATTTTAGTTTTGGGGAAAGCCAGAAGTCACAGGGCACCAAATCTGGATGATAGAGGGGCTGAGTCACCTGGGTGATTTGATGTTTCACCCCAAAATCCTGCACAAGATGTGGCTCAAGAGCCGAGTGCATTGTCTGATGAAGCCGCCAGTTTTCTGTAGCTGCGGCCTTCTGAATCATTTGAATAGTTTCTGTGGTAGAATGTTCAAGCTTAACACAGTTTCGTTGCTCTGCTCAGTCATTTTGAATGTGACAGCCTCACAGCACACATGCTCACTCAGTGGCACCTACTGCCCCCAGTAACTAGTACAGTGAAGTCATCATTGTTCACACATGTGCATTCCCGTCCACTCTCCTTGGCTGCCAGGTTACATTGATATCATGCAAACTGTTCTTGTTATATTAACAATGGTTGGACTTTTTCCAGTCCGATCTCATCATATATAACAGACCACCCTGGAATTTAGTGTCTTACCACAGTGATTTCTAATTTTTCCTGGTTCTGCGGGGTGTCTCGGTGGTTCTGCTTGTTTCACATGTGCTCGTTGATGGAGCTGCGTTCAGTTGAGATATTGGCTGGTCTGGAAGCTTCAAGATGGCCTCACTCACATCATGTTTGCCTGTTTATGCTGGTTGTCAGCTATGGTGTTACTGTTTATGTGCCGTGTGGCCTCTTGTCTTACGTTAGGCTAGCCTGGCTTCCTTCCATGGTGGTCTCAGGGCAGCCATCCAGTAAACATAAGTTGAAGTTTCAGTATCTCTTGAGGCCTGGGCCCTGAACTTAGGATAGTGTGGTGTTTTGTTGGTCAAAGCAAGTTACAGGCTTTCCCACATTCAAGGGTGGGGGAAATAGACTCCACCTTTTGATGGCAGGAGTGGCGGTCACATTGCATAGGGGCATGGAAAGACTTGTTGCCTTTGTCTTTGAGATAATTCTGCCACATTATCATAGTGTCCAGTTCAGCTTTTTTACTCCTGTCTGCCCTGGGGAAACTCACAAAAATACGTGAGGTACAAAGTTGTTCATTGCGGACTTGTTTATGAAGCAAAAAGGTCAATTACAACTATTCTTCCAGAGGAAAATGGAGAATAAACTTTAGTTTGCGCATAGAATACCATATAGCATTTAAAATGAATGAATTAAATTGATAGGTATTACCATGAATAATTCTCAAAATCAGTTGAGTGAAAAAACCAGGTTGGAAAAGAGTATGGGTAGGATTATATTTATATAATAACTTTGCAGTTTAACATTTGACGTTTCTCATGTAGGCTAATGAGGGTTTTGTTTTTGCGTTTGTTTTAAATCAAAGCTTAGTTTTGGATGTCCTCCTTAGAACTCGGTGTTTTGAGTGGCTTCCATCCTTGGACAGCCAGTTAAATGTGCTATTTTTCTGGCCAGACCTAGTGCTTTGTCTGGTCTGGTCATCACTAACAAGTCTGTGTTTAGTTGTTGGCCATCTGACGGTGGCTCTTTGTGCAGTGTAAGCAGTATTGTGGGGAAATCATCTTAGAGCCCAGTTCTTGAGATCACTTATTTAATACGACTGTCTGAATTTATACCAGTTTAATTTCTCTGAGTTTGTTGTCTGTGAATGGGGAGGATGGTATGTATCTCCTAGAGGTGTGGGGATGACTGGGATAATAATGCATAAAACATTTAGAGCAGTACCTGGCACTTGGTAGATGCTCTATAAACTGAAGTTCAAAAAAACACACAGGCATATAGAATGGCATCTATGTTAAGTTCACTTTCAATTGTGTCATGACTAGGTAGGATTACTTTAATTGCAGTGGGCTTCTGAAATGACGAAAGTAAATTATAATTAACTATAATTTATATTTTATATACACTTTTAGATTTTATTTATTTATTTTTAGAGAGAGGGGAAGGGAGGGAGAAGGAGAGGGAGAGACACGTCAGTGTGGGAGAGAAGGTTGCCTCTTGCATGCCTCCAATGGGGGGCCTGCAACCCAGGCATGTGCCCTGACCAGGAATCGAACTGGCGACCTTTGGGTTCGCAGGCCAGCGCTCAGTCCACTGATCCACACCAACCAGGGCTGTAATTTCATTTTAAAGGAGATTTAAGTTTATCAAGTTCTTTATAAATTTCACTGATTTTGCTATCAAGACGACTTTGTAAGATTGTTCTATCTTCTATCTAAGATAGACTTCAGGTTTCAGGACAGGGCAATAAGCAGTGTAGTAGAAAGCTATCAGTGTTCTAATGAAGGCATATTAAAGTGGAAATAAGGGTACTTTCATTTTTATGAGTTCTTTTTGATTTGTGTACTGTACTTACTAAGATTCTGAATACAGTGGGCTCTGAACTTATTTTTTATGTGCGCATGTGCGGGCATGAGAGAGGGGGGTGTGGGGAGAAGGAAAGTGGGGGGAGAAAGACAGTAGAAGGTCGGTTGTGTCTTAGTGGACTTAGACCCGTGGAAAAGGAGATCCCCAGTCTCTTTCTCACTCAGATCTAATAGAACACTATATCCCTCACTCCAAGGTCGTAGTTTTAAATACAAGGCTGACTGGGAAGTTGTTTGTTTTTTTTCAAATTTATAAATGTTTTATGGCAGCTAAGTATACACCAGAGATTTAAGAATTCCTAGGTTGAATGTGGGTTAAAATGAACCCAGTTTGGTTAACCTTGCAAGATTTGCTAAGCCAAATGTGGCAGATTTACTTGGTGGTCACTGTTTCAAATGCGTTCATTCAAGTTGTGCGTGTTTTTTATTTCCTATTTTGGTTTGTGTTTTAAAAGGTTAAGATAAACATAAATTTGTGACTCTCTGACTTTTGTGGAATGAAACTATTAGTGGTTAGTATTTTAGGTAGTCCATCTTCTTGAATTAAATCCCATTTTAGGATGTTTTGTAACTTTTTAAAAAATGAGATACTTCATGTATTAGGTCTTTAATCATCTCTTTTATATCATCGTAAATAAATCACATTTTACCATTTATGTGGATTTACTTCCAGGTAAGTAAATTTGACTTTGCTTGGGATCACATGCCAGTGGCAGATTAGTTTTGAAATGTGACTCTAAAATGGTTTAGAAACAAGTGACATTAAATTTATTTTTTGTTTTATATTTCAGAGTCTCTCTCGATTTTGGAAGAAATAGCAGGTGACAAACATGACTGAGTTCTGGCTTATATCAGCTCCTGGGGAGAAAACCTGCCAACAAACGTGGGAGAAACTGCACGCAGCAGCTACGAAGAACAATAGCCTCGCTGTTAGTTCAAAGTTCAGCATCCCTGACCTGAAGGTGAGGCTGCGCGTGCAGAGCGGTGTGTGGGGGGTGCTTGCGTCTCTGCCAACCTTTCGGTATACAGGAGATGTCTGGGTCCTTTCCCTAGCCATGGGCTAGAGAAACCTGTCTTGTGTTTTTCAGGAAATTGAGGTTTTAGAAGTGAGCTACCAAAGCAAAATGACATTTTTTCCTAAACATTGGTGCTTTTCTAGATTGTAATTTAAATTGTAATGAGAAATCTTATGAAAAGATGTGATATGTTCCATTCATAAATATGACTTTGAGGAGAGAAAAAAATCTTAGTAATATATATATTCTTAAATATCACAGTGAATCCATGTTTCTGTAATTAAATTCATATAATGCTCACTAATGCTTTACCAATATACCTCTTTAATCGTACTTGGAGAATTTAACCTAATTATTTAATCTAGTTAATCAATTTAACATTTACTAAATATCAGTAACCTAGCAGTCTCAGAGTGAAGCGGGTTGCCAGTGTAATCATTTGACTGAACTTTTGTAAAGAATGGGAAAGATTATGATAATTTGTGTTTTGCTGGGTAACTACGAAGTGAGGCAGTTATACACAGCACTCTTTATTTAAGAAATACTTAAAATGACTGGTTTTTATGACAGTACTTTGGGAGTTACCAATTCCTTCCAGACACTGGTACGGACCATGAACATTACTTCCTTCGGTTCACAGGCCACCACTCGGTCCACTGAGCCACGCCAGCCAGGGCTTGGGCATCACTTCCAAAACATGCTCACTTAGACATATACAGTGTTGCATACAAATTCAGTTACATACCCTCTGATGCACAGTCATGGACCCGTGCTTAAGAGCTGCTTTTGTAAACGGTGGCTTCGCGTGACCCGCCGTCCCTGGGCAGTACAGGCAGAGGCACGGGCCGGCTGTTGCAGAACCGTCACGTCTTAAACAGTGGTGGTAACCATGCATTAGGGGATTATCTGGCCCATAGAAACAGCTTTGAAATGTCTGGCAAGCATTTTTTAACCACACTTGCACATTATGAAATAAAAAACGGAGAACTTAAGTTTTGTGGGCCCTTCAAATTAAGTGTTGTATCATCTTGTAAAGAGAACCCTAAGTAATAAAATGCTGTGTTGCCCCTCTAGGTCGGCACACTGGATGTCTTGGTTGGTTTGTCGGATGAACTGGCCAAACTGGATGCGTTTGTAGAAGGGTAACGTACAGAGCAGAGCAAAATGAGGGTCACTGTCATCAGGCTGCCTGGACATTGGGTTTTTATCACGTGTACACTGTGTGCTTATGGAGTGGTTTTAGAAATTAGACTCCTTTTCCTTTGTAATCAACTTTGTGGTGACACAATTTACATACAATAACATATACCTGTTCAAAGCGTGAAATTACCATTTTTGTTGAGGTACAAAGTACATATCCTACGATTCACCTGTTTAAAAAGTACAGTGCAGTGATTTTTACTGTACTCACAGAGTTGTGCAGCCGCCACCACAGTCAGTCACCCCCTGCCCCCCAGCGGCTCACTCCGCTTTCTGACATTATGGATTTGCTTCCTCTGGACATTTTGTTGGAGTCATACAACGTGTGGTCTCTTGTGACCATCTTCAAATAAATGGCATCAGGAAAACATTTTTTTAAACAATGGTTTCTTTTTAAAAACTTTTTTATTTTAAAACTTACAGTGAATGTTGTGGCATATCATTTTCCATTGTGTGACAGTTTATCGGCTGGCACCTGGAAACAGTACTTCTTTTGAAAAATTCACAGTGGGAACTGACAAAAGGGAGAGGAACTAGTTGTTGAGTGAAATGTAAGGGAAGAAAAAGAGAGATGGTGACCGGTCATTTCTGTTTCCTCATATCTAACTCTAAAATGGTTAAAGTTCCAAGCAATAACACTGTTACAGTGCACAAGAATATTATTATTATTATCTCAGCCACCACAATTCTGACAAAATTAATTTACAATTAATTCACCTATAAAATTCAATCTAACAACAGTGTTTTCAAGGTTCTTCCACATTGTAGCATGTGTCAGTATTGAATTTCTTTGTATTACCAAATATTTCATTGTGTAGATATACCACATTTTATTAATTTATTCTTTAGTTGATGGACATCCAGGTTATTTCCACTTTTTGGCTAATATGAATAAAGCTGCTGTGAGTGTTTGTGTATCGTTTTTGTATGTTCATAATGTTTCATTTCTCCTGGGTATGTATGTACCTAGGAGTGGAGTTGCTGGGTCATAAGGTAACTCTACTTTTAACATTTTGAAGAACCGCCAGACTATTTTCCACAGGGGCCGCACCAAGTTTACAGTTCCACCAGCAGTGTCCAAAAGTTCCAATTTGTCTGATCGTTTTTTTTATTGTTGTTCAGTTACAGTTGTCCCCCAGTGCTTGTTAAGGATTCACCTTTTTGATGATAGCCATCCTAGTGGACATGAAGTAGTATTTTATTGTTTTTGGTTTGCATTTTCCTGGTGGCTAATGATGTGTTTGTTGATTGAGCATTGTCATGAGTTTATAGGCCATTTGTGTTTCTTCGGAGAAAGGTCTGTTTTGGATCCTGTGCCCATTTTTACATTGGCTTATTTGTCTTTTTATTATTAAGTTATAATAATTCTTTATATATTCTAGATAACATATCAGATGAATTGCAAATATTTTCTCCCATTCTGTGGGTTGTCTTTATCTTCTTGAGAGTGTCCTTTGAAGCACATATTTTTAATTTGTGTCCAATTTAGTTTTGTTGCTTGTGTTTTTAATTTCATATCTAAGAAACCTTGCTTAATCCACAGTTATACAGGTTTATGTCTATTTTTTCTTCTAAGAGTTGTATAGTTTCAGCTTCTACGTTTAGGTCTTTGATCCATTTTGAGTAACTTTTGTACGTGGTATGAGATGGGAGGCCAGCTTCTTTCCTTTACATGTGGACATCCAGTTGCTCGAGCGCTATTTGTTGAAAAGACTGTTCTTTCTCCATTAAGTTGTCTCTCTTGCCAAAAGGCAGAAGCGTGAGAGCTTATTTCTGGACTTTTCAGTTCTGTTTCATATTTCTCTATTCCATTTTTCTATTTTTGTGCTAGTACCACATTGTCTTGATTATTGGAGCTTTGTAGTAAGTTTTGAAATCAGGAGGTATGAGTTCTCCAGCGTTGTTTTTCATTTTCAAGATTGTTTTGGCTGCTCTGGTTCCTTTCATTTCTATATGAATTCAGGATCATTGTATCATATTTCTACCAAGAAGTCAGCTGGAGTTTGGATGGGGATTGTGTTGATCTGTAGATCAGTTTGAAGAGCATTGCCATCCTAACAATATTGATAAGTCTTTGATCCATGAACATGGGATACTGTGTAATTTATTTGAAGATGGTGATGATTTATTTTCAGAATTTAGTTTTATTAGAAGAATTTTTCTAACCTACAGTTGCAGTGGCTTTTAAAATTTAATTATTGCATATTTTAGCTAAAGATGGGTATGGGATCCTTGATCACTTTCTGCATTTTGATTAGTTGGCCGAACCAATTCCTTTGACTTTTGGTATACAGAGCTTTTAAATACTTAGGCTTAGGTAAATAGACATAATTGGTAAACTACAGAATTTTGGAGAATCTTAGAAATGTACATTTGACTAAAGCTTTAAGGGAACAGGCTTGAATAGAAGGGAATTTATTCTTGAAACCTGTGCAGAAGGGTGTACTATTTACGCTGTTTGGCTTTTCTGAATTGATAGAACCACTGTAATACAGTGGCTCCGGTAATAGAGGCTGAGATGTTGCAGAGAGATCTTTTAACATAATAACGTGTAGTGAGGAGGTAAACAGACCTGAAGGTACGCTGATAGTCTTTATTACTGGACCCAAGAAGGCTGGTTAGGAGACAGTTTTACAGTAGGTTAGGCAAGAGATATCAAAGGCCAGGCACTTGATAATAGAATGGAAAAGAGAGGATGAACAAAAATTAACAAATTACTTATAAGGTTAATAATTTCATACGTTTGTGTAGAGCAAATGTGAACATAATTATTGTTGATATTCTCAAAGGACTAAATGTTCATCTCTTGGTTTCTTGAGTACAGGTTTTTAATTTAATTTAGAGTTTGAAGAAACTTTTTGAGGTTGCCATTCCTGAGATGATGGTCTTCCCTACAGTTTCATCTACCTCATTACAATTTCAGGGCAGGACAACCAACGAGACATTGAGAACAGCGGTTCCTGAGATTGTAGTTATTAATTGTTAACACTTACCTGGATCCTCATTAAGTACCTCTGTGTCTTTGTAGGCCTCTCTTTAAATTGTCAGTGGAATGTCCTGAATGCAGTTTAAGGTTTGGTCACATTTTTCTAGGGAAGGAATCTGAGAAGTTTTCACAGCAATGTAGTGTATTCAGTCAGTAGGAGTGAGTCGCCTGTACGGTTTGTCCGCTCTTGTTTCCCACACCGTTACGTGGTCTTGTTGTACCAGTCTGCCTGAAAGGTAGGAAGAATTTAAGTCATGTGGTTCTTAGGCCTTGGTAGAATTGACAGGTGGTAGCTTGATGACTTAAATGCTCCAATTTTTAAAGTCTAAGCATGATGCTGTGTGGAATAAATTATAGTTTAATCTTTTTCTGCAATCTAATCATACGAGCAGTTTTTTTAAAGGTAACCAGGTGTACCTTGACATAGGCTTATAGAGATGCATAGGGAGATTGTAAAGTTCTGAATCAATGTTACATTAAGTTTATAGATGTGACACCAGAAAGTTCTGTACTTTGAACTATTTCTAAGGTAAATGTATGCACATTTTCGAATGTTCATAGCAAATGGTTCTGCTTACAAGATACCTGCTAACTTACATGGGAATAATAGTTTGTCTCCTTTGAAGGAATAGGTGAAAATTTTGGAGACACAGCTGAAAGTGTATGTACAAATCCCAAGTTAAACATGTCGAAGATTTATAGTTTACATTTTTTTCTGAAATTGTTCCACTTTCTTAGGTCGAGGTCATTCAACTTCAGCCCTTCTGTCGATTTTTCTGGTCCTTATTGGTTATTGTGTAGGAGTTTCTTAATTTGACTTCCAGTTTACCCTCCCTGCCATCGAGCATGCAGTCATCAGAGAATCCGGAGCCCCGATTTGACCACGTTACACTTCTTTCTGAAGTCTGACGTCAGAGGCCAGCTGCAGTCTGGTCCCAGCCTGCCTTCCTAGTGCACCAGCCCCTTTGCCCCAGCATGACGTTCCAGGCCGTCTGGACTTGGCATCGTTCTCTGGATGCCAGTTGCTTTTCTGCCTCCTGGTTTTGATTTATCTTATGCCCTGTGGCAAGATGTACTTTCTTCCTTTCTAGTCATCCTTTCACAGCTATTCCTGCCCTTCCTTACCCTGTTCGCAAGCCCTGTGCTTCTTGATTACAGTGTCCCTCAGTGGTCCCTTTTTCCTTCATGCGTCTCTGTTTCTCTGACCTGGTAATCTCCGCTGGCGCTTACCACAGATTGCTTTGTATTTAGTCATTTGTATATTTTGGTAGCTCTCCAGTTCAACTTTAAGCAATGTGAAGTTAGTGATTTTTGTCCTACATGCTTTGGAATATGTAGGGCCTAGAGGCATGCATGGATGGGGGGAAGAACGCCAGACTCCGGAGTCAGGACACCATGTTTGCTATCACAAATCTGCCACTGACTGGTTTTGTGACTCTGACTTTTGTGACTAAGTCACTTACTCTCTTTGTAACTCAGTGTTTTTCTTATAAAATGAAGGATCGACAGGGTGATATTTAGGTGCCTCAGAAGTTTTGGCACTAAGGTTTCTTGTATAGGCTTGCTCCTTGCAAATGTAGATGCTCCATAAATAGTTAATGAAGAAATGATGTAGGTCCTCATTTGTCATTGTTATCGTTGCTTGTATTCTCTTGCTGGCTGGGAAAGCGTGTAGTTGGTGAATGCTAGCTCTCTGCCTCCTCCTCTGTTCTTGGTCCTTACAGTCGGATCCATTGCCTGTTTCTTCAGTTTATACCATATGGCTGTTTATAGGCCGTTTCTCACTACTTTTTCCCCCCAGACTAATAAACACAGTTATTCAGTTCAGTTTTACATAAAACAAAATTTTGGTCTGTTTTGTCCTTCAAACATTATTTATGGAAGTTAGGACCCATTTGTTCTATATTATATAAATATGCATAATGGGAACATACATAGTCAAATTCATGTCTTTATGTAATATAGTCATTGTATAGCATGGAATTCAGGTCTTTTTTTCCTGAAAATGACGTGGTTTTTTTTCTTCTTAAGGGTGGTTAAGAAAGTGGCGCAATATATGGCAGACGTATTAGAGGATAGTAAAGATAAAGTTCAGGAGAATCTCTTGGCGAACGGAGGTAAGCTAATGTTTCATGATTTGATGTTGACTTGTATAAAGTGAATGACTACAAAAACAGAATTTAAATCTATAGATAAGGATCTTAAATGTAATAGATGGCCATTAAAATATAATAATTACTGAATTCGGTGATGCTGCTAGTCACAACCCGCCCCCTGAAACACAAGCTCACGTGAGACAGTCTTACGTGACATACAGTGCAGCTTATGATAGGGTGTCAGTCCCTCTAGATGCAGCACTATAAAGACTTACCTTAGCTCTTTCTGGGACTTGTTTGTTAGCTGACATTCACCAAGAGTGTTTTCAAGTTATGTGTCTGAGCATTTTTTTTTAGTTAAATACTTGTTGTCTTTTCTAACTTTTAAAAATTTAATAGCATCCAATTGCTCAAGCCTTAGAATAAAAATTATTTTTTTATTACAGAGTAATGTCCCCTGCCTTCAAATTTGAATGGGGCATTTCTTTATCTTAGTACCTATACAATAGTCTGCTACTGATTTTTCTGTAGCTAGAACCTAATATTGATATAGAGTCATATTCCATTTATTAAGTCATTAAATTAGAAGGAACATGTTAATATATATTAAATGTTGAGTTAAGGATAAGAGATCCAGTCAGATTGCAAGGAAAATTTTGATTAATTCATCATACTCAATATAGTTCCACATTTATTTAATCAGAATGCTTCAGAAATGATGACATCTTTACCTATTTTTTCAGTGCCAATTTCAGCATTAAAATATGAATGTTTACTGTGTAGTGAACTACAAAAAGTCCTATTGCTTCTCCTCAGTAATTAACTTATTCCCTTATTTCAGTTGACTTGGTTACTTATATAACAAGGTTTCAGTGGGACATGGCTAAATATCCAATCAAGCAGTCCCTGAAAAATATTTCTGAAATAATTGCCAAGGTAAGATAAAAAATGACACAGGTAGGACAAATTGATTTAAAGTGGCTTCATTTATTTTATAAGCAGTTAGCCATGGAAATACTTAGGTTTTGAAAGGGCAACTTAACTATATGTGACTGATGCAAACAGGAAGGTGCCCTTACTGCAACTTCGCTAAAAAAAAGTATGGCACGCTCATGTATAGATTATCCAAGTTGTGTCATTTATTTGTTTACATAGTTAACTTTAATGTTGCATCAACAGTGTTTAAGTAAGAAAAGAAGCTTTGAAATTTATATTGTTTATACAAATTTTAAGGGTAACTGAGATCATGTAGCGCAGGAAATCGGAGTCTATTAAATAGGATTTCTGAGTCACGGAGATGGTAATGCACTTAGGTATGTTTATGTACAGTACTGATTTAGGCACTAAAGTTTGTGTTCCCTGACGCCTTCTGATGTTCAGTATTGCTTCTCTACCCAGAACGGTGCCTGTGTTTACATTCCACATGATTTTGTGAACAGTTCCAGGGAATACGCAAATCCTGAAGTCCATGCATGAACTCCCTGAGTTAAAAGCTCCTTTTTATATTGCAAAGTCCTTGAGCTTGAGAGAAAATGTAGAAATCTTACCTGAAATTGTAATGAGGCAAATAGACAAGGACTTATTGTTGTCAATATTTTTGTGACCTGGCTATAGAATAAAAAGTATGGTGTAAATTACTTGGACAGACATTTCTTGATTCTCAGTGACTTTATTTGTGTAGTGTACTCTATAGTTAAATGTAACTGAATAGATTATCAAAGATTGAACTAAAGTCATCATGTAATTTAATGAAAATGAATAGTTTGATAATATTATAAAATGGTGCTCTTACTATGAGCCTATTTTCTTTCGATTCTTATCAAGGATTTAGTGTCCCTCTTACTGATATTATTATAGATGACAATACTATAAATAGTATTACTTACTATTATTATTATTATAGATACTATTATATTATTATAGGCTCAGAGTAAGTGAAGTGACTTGCCCCAGTATCTCACGGCTAAATGCCCATGGTAAAGCTCAGCTGAAGCTAGTTTTTCAAATATTAAATCAGGATGTCAGGATGGCTAAATTCTTTAAGGGGCCAGACTCCAGGTGCTCAAGGGTGAAATCCACTGCTTTGTGTTTTCTCCCTACATTGTTCATAGTTTTAGTCATCTTTTTGAAAAATCAGCTTTGGTAACGTTCGTAAATACATTCAACTACAATTCAAATTACATTGAGAAAACTTGTTGTGTAATAACAGTGGAGCTGTGAACAGTAAAACTAATTTAGTTC
>VMDR010006460.1:0-45346 GCA_007922815.1 Macrotus californicus | reverse complement strand
AAATTTATCAAACCAGGAAATTATCATTGGTTCAATGCTAATTATCGAGTTATAGATCTTATGCAGATTTCACTAGTTTTTCTCATAACCCCCTTTTCCTATTCCCACACCCCAAATAGCTTTTAGCTGCTGTGTTCTAGCTTTCAATCAAAGACATTTCCTCAGTTTACCCTTGTCTTCCACAATGTTGACACTTTTTTGATGAGTATTGGTTAGTTACTTGCTGGAGTGTCCCTCAGTTTGGGTTTATCTAGTATTCTCCCATTGTTAATTTGAGGTTATATATTTTAGGCATATTAAAAAATACTACAAAAGTGATGCCTCACCCTTCTAAGGACATATCAGGAGAAATATAATATGACCACACCTTAGAACTTGTAATGATAACTTTGATCACTTGGTTAAGGTACTATCTGCTGAGCCTGTCTACTGTAAAGTTACTATTTCTCCCTTTGCAATTGATAAATATATTGGGAGACATATTTTGAGACTATGCTAATATATCATTTATTCTCAATCTCACCGAATTTAGCATCCATCCACAGGATCTTCCTGGCAACAATTACTCCTGTGGTGTTGCCTAGTGGTGATTCAGTTTTTCTCGCATTTCCTCTCTATGTATTAGCTGGAGATGCCAATCTCCAATTCTTTCCTCCTCTTTGTAAAGAAGAGTTGTCTCTTCCCCATTTATTTATTTGATTATTTATCTCAGGATGGATACCTACATTTCTTTTATTCTCTTGGTGATAATTCAGTATTATCACTACTTTTTAGTTGCTCACATTGTCCACTTTAGTCATTAAGAGTTCTATTAGGTTGACTTCTGTTTCCTTTTGACATTGCTTCACTATTCATATTCATATCCATTTTTTTTAAAACTTCTGTACTTTGTGATACTATAATCTGCTCCAGGGTATTTCTGTATTTCCTTGTCTGAGCTCTAGAATTAGTCATTTCTCCTCCAAGGATATTTCTTTTCCTTGGATAAATCAAAAATGAGGTTTAGAAACCAAGATCTAGTAGGCATTAAATGTGTTCATTTCTACTGAAATATAATTGTTTTTTGGACTTCTGAAGGTCAGTTCCAAGGGGGGAGGGGTCCTCCAATTTCACCAAGCAACGCTCGGGACACCAGCCAGATGTTCTACAATTCCATTCTACTCTGACACTGTCTATCTGGAGATAAAGTCAGATCCCACAGGTTAAGGGCTCAGTCCCACCAGACTGACCCCTCACTTCAAATACCAGTCAAAAGCTCTTGTTGCCTCTGACCAGCCAGCTACAGATCAAAGTTTCCAACACCACCTCCTTAGGTTCAATTAATTTTCTAGAGTGACTCACAGAAACCAGGGAAACATTTTACTTACTAGTTTATAAATTTATTATGAAAGGCTATCACTCAAGAACAGCCAAATGGAATGGATGCATAGGGAAAGTTATAGGAAAAGGGCATGGAGCTTCCATGACCTCTTCAAACACACCACTGCCCCCAAATCTCCCACCAGGCACCCTGGAAGACACTTAGTAATCTCAATTTGGGCCTTTAGAAGACAGGGTCGACCCTCACTGTTTCCAAGAACTTTCTGATGGTAACTATGGGTAGGCCATTTGTCCCACCTAACATAAACCTCTGTCCTCACATAGGCCAGAATTGAGGTGAGAGAACTGTGTAGTGGATAATAGTGAGTTCTGAAATTAAAAGAGCTGTGCACCCTTAGGTAAACTTCCTCCCATCTCTGAGATGCAATTTCCTCATTTGTAAAGAGGGATAAATTATATGTATAATTTATATGTGTGTGTATAATTTATATATAAACATATATCATATCTATTGTTGATACCAATTTCTAGGTCCAAGATGGAACTGCTCATGCCAAAGGTGCCATGTCACCAAACCAAAACTTAGACAACTTTCATGTCCCCTAAGTGTTCCATTTGACCAGAAACTCAGCATATGTAGTCAGTCAATCCCCAAACACCAGTCAACTCTGGGCCTCTCACCCCAAATAAGGTCAACTCTGTGGCCTCAGACAATCAGATAGTTTCTATTTTTCTCTTCCTTGGTTTTTATTTTTTATCCTATAAAAGCTTCCCTACCTTCCTGCAGTTCTCCAAAAAAAAGACAGATTTCTTCAAGAAATGTTAAATAAAGTTTGTTTTTATAACCTAAATTGCCATCTTTAATCTTTTTAACAATACTATGTAGTACCAATACTATTTACCCTTATTTTCAAATGAGGAAATGGCATTGTAAAATTGAATCGAATTATATGTGCCATCTCTTTGAAGTTTTCAGCACATAAAGCAATCAGAAAATGTCAGCTATTGTTAGTACTATTATCTTTTAATTGCTATTCAAAAATACACAACAGTAGCAGTCATCATTTGAGTTGAAGAAGAGGCAGAAAAAAGAAGAAGTAACATTTATTAATCTCTAATGCTATCAAAAACTCAGTAAGGTCTGTATTCATAAATTAATCTGTAAAACAAAGATAAGTAACCTTGGATAAGTAATCAAGGTTATGTAACTAATAAGTGACAAGATCCAGATCTTACCATTAAAAAGAAATACCAGGGAGTGAGCTCTTTTAGAAATAGGTACCTGAGATCCTGAAAAGTGTCCTGAATCATTGCCAAGTGGCCTCAGAATAGAACACTATAATATGGCAAAATCAGTCCAGAGTGGAGGGCTCATACAGCAGGGCAAAGGATGCTTGGAACACGAGCTGGTGCCTGGGTATGAATGTTCATTGATAGTGTCCTCTTAAGTAAGGCAATTCCATATTCTGGATTTTCCAGGTCAGGATTTATCCCAAATAATCTGTCATTATCACCATATGCACTTTTGGGCTAGGTTACCTTTTCCACAGGTTCAAGCTACTACAGAAGAATTCCTACGAGTTTAGATCTGTCATCTCAAATTGCCAGCCTGTCCTTCAAGACCTACAAACCCATCTGATTTGTGAGACATTGCCACATGGGATCTAAATGCTTTATGTTGCTGCACGCAAGCCCCCTGCCTCCTAGAGTCCCCACTTTTCCCTGTTACCGAAGACCAACCCTCTTCATCCATATACCTTATGTGCCCAGTACCGAATTAACAGTTTTTATATTGATAAGGCCCCACACCATATTAATTCACTCAAAATATCTGGGGTGAGGCCAGGACAGAGATTTTTTTTAAAGGTTCCCCCTCTCCCCCAGTTTGTCTAAGGAACTGGTGTTAAGAAACACTGGTCTAGGCCCTTCTCTCAGTCCATCCATCAACCTCCTCTTTCTCTTGTGTTTCTGTATTCCTTTGTAGTGGGTGAATAATGTCCCCCCAAAATTCAAGTTCACCTGGAACCTCCAAATATAACCTTATTTGGAAATGGAGTCTTTGCAAATGGAATTAGTCAAGAATCTCAAGATGAAATCATCCTGAATTTAGGGTGGACTTTAAATCTAATAACTGATATCCTGATAAGAAGAAAGAAGACACAGGGAAACACACTGGTAAGAAGGTGATGTAAAAAGAATAAAATTAAGAAAATAAGTTGATGTGGTGAAGAAGACAAAGACCAGAGTGATGCATCTACAAGTCAATGAACACCTCTATTTCTAGTAGCCATCACTAACGAGGAAGAGGCAAGGAAAGCTGCTTCCCATGAGCCTTCAGAGGAAGCTTGGCCTTGTTGACTCCTTGATTTCAGACTTCTGGCTTCCAGAACTGTGAGAAAATACATTTCTGTGTTTTCAGCCACCTGATTTGTGGTAATCTGTTGCAGCAGCCCAGGAAACTAATACATCCTCCCAATAAATCACCTAATACAGGGGTCCCCAGCCCCAGGGCCATGGACCAACATCGGTCTATGGCCTGTTAGGAACCTGGCCACATAGCAGGAGGCGAGCGGTGGGCCAGCAAGTGATCTTCCTTTGTATTTACAGCTTCTCCCCATCATTTGAATTATGTCTGAGCACTGCCTCCTGTCGGATGAGTGGCTGCATTAGATTCTCACAGGAGCACGAACCCTACTGTGAACTGCACATGCGAGGAATCTAGGTTACACACTCCTTATGAGAATCTAATGCCTGATGATCTGAGGCGGAGCTGAGGTGGTGATGCTAGCACTGGGGAGTGGCCGCAAATACAGATTATCATCAGCAGAGAGGTTCGACTGCACAGAGACAATAAGTCAATTGCTGGTAGAGTCTTTATCAAAACCCTATCAGTGAGTGGCAAGTGACAATTAAGTTGCATCTGGTGGCAGGCTATAAGGCCACCCACCCCCACCCTAGTTCGTGAAAATATCATCTTCCAGGAAACCATTCCTGGTGCCAAAAAGGATGGGGACCACTGACCTAATACCTTCCAATAATTGTTCAAATATCCTAAATATCTATAGATGTCCTTGTGCCTCCAGAAATAAACTGAAACTATCCTAACACTTATAGGCACCAAAAGGACTACAAAAGGAATCAACAACTATAAAAGTCATAGTCAGAGAGACCTGAGAATCTAGAGCCTTCCAGGGCCTATGTGAGCGGGAAGGAATCCAGACTTCCCTAATGCATTTTCTCATCACCTCATTTCCACTCCATTAGTGGCAATGGAGGACATGACTTTTCTCTGTAGTGCCAAAAGGCATTAAGAGAATGAACTCATACTATTAAGTTATTAAAGTCTTATTGCCTTCTCTCTAATCGTCTTCCCTCTTTCCCATGGTCTCTGTGCAGGTCCCATTTTTCATAGTTGTTCTGCTTTTCTTGCATTCCTGCTCCCTCATCTTTTCACTCAGACAGATGGAGAGGTAGCTCAACATCTGAGAAGCTAGTCTTACTCCACCCCCACCCAGGCAACAGCTGCTTCCACAAAACAGCCCTGTGAATGTCAGCATCGGATCCATACATCTTCAAATGAACTTCATCCCACACCAGAAGTCATGGCTGAGTCACTGGCAGTGACTCAGGGACTGAGGATACACTGGCCACCCCTTGGCTTTTCTAACCCTCACTACTGCCTGAGCACCTTTATGAAAGTCAGGGTATGATAAGTTGTTTAATGATAAACACCTCCCAACCACACCCACATAGGCCCCTCCTGCACTCATTCATGACTTATAGAATCCTTTCCTCGCTGTGATTAAAAGACTCTGGATTTTCCCTCCGTCAAAACCCAATCTACAGACTGGAAAACTATTTCTCAAATATGTTCTACTAATTCAAAGCTATAGAGAGAGAGAGTCACCAAGTGATAAATGTGTTGTTTTCTTTTAAAACTACAGTTATATGTTAATGTAGTTATCTTCTCTCTGAATACTCCACCAAAATACAATTCCTCCAGGAAGATAGTAGTGATCTGAGCTAATCTAATATTGGTTAGTGATGGGGTGGGGTCATCCCAAGAATTCTGCAATTGAGCTGTATTGTAAACATCTCTCCTCCTTATCAATAGCATCAGTGAGGAGTGAAAAACAGCAATAAGAAGGGAAAACCCAGGAAGGAAGAATAATTCTAACATCTCTGCCATCCATAGTGCTTCCTACTGGTAATACTTCACAGAAACATTCTGACCAAATGCCTCTTCATGTGTGGTCCCCAAGCTTTTCTGCACATTCCAATCACTTTAGGAGCTTTTAAAACTTCTGATGCCCAGCTCAACCACCGGAACAATTCAGTGGGAATGCCTGGGCATGGGAGTCAGGCTTCCATAGCTGTAAAAGACCCCCAGGTTATTTCAACATGCAGCAAAGTTTGAAATACAGAATGGCTGCCAAAGTGACCAAAGATTTAGATGCAACCATGGGCTCTAAGACTCTGCAAAATGAAAATAAGATCATCTCTTCCTCCCGATCAGAAATATGTTTACAAAGACAAGGGGGCTTTGAGATTCTTAGAGAAAGACATTATGTAAATACAGGCTATTATTATTCCAAGTTGGCAGGTGTCTGGGACATATTTCATTCTCTTTAATCATTCAAATGAGGCCAAATGTCCCAGGGATGTGGAGTCAGTCCATCATTATGTTTAATGGGTACTGAGGATCCAAACACAGGTGTCGTGAGCAGCAGCAGAAGCAATCACTGGGTTCCTTTCTACCACCAGGACAACCTCCAGCTGCACACTTTATTGGAGACACTCCTCCCCCCACCCCCAGCCAAGGTATAGGATCTGCCACTGTTCACTTCTGGCTCAGCAAAGTGCACTGCAGAGAACGTGGTCCTTTCTTCACTGACTGCTAGACACAAAAAGGAATAGACTTTGCCCTTTTCTCCCGGGCACATCTAGCTTCATCATACAAAATGCGAGTTTAATATTAATCCCTTCATCTGAGCCTAATTCAACATAAAACATACCCCAACTTAATGGCAAAGTCTAGAACTGCTGGTATCCCACACAGTAACCTCCTGAGTCTTATTTTTTCTCCAGCAGTAACTATAGCAATAAAAGGCTGGAGGAGAGTATAAATATTTAAGGGCTAAAATAAATCTTTAAATGTTGAACAACCGGGTTATATGATGGGTAAACTGGAGACTGGTCCCGAGATGGCAGCTTGTCGAATAATGATAGAAACAGCAAAACCTTGGCCATTTCTCTCCTATCGGTACAGCATTAGTGCATGTCAGCTTTGTAATAGCTTAACTGGCTAGAGCCAGCAGATGGTGTTTTTATGGCTCTATATAAACAGTATTAAGTCATTTTAACTCTTTCTCCATAACTCAGGTTTGCAATCTAGGCTGCCGTTGTCCACCTCTCTTGTCCTCTGAGATGCTCATGAGGAAGAGTACTAACATTTATGAAGGACCCATTCTGCACTGAACTCTTCTCATGGGGATTAGTTAATCCCAATTTACAGAGCACAGCTACTAACAGAGTCAAGATTTGAACTAATTGTTGGATTTCATGGGTATGGCTCCTCCCACTACTGTCCGATCATTCTGAATGTTTTTTCACTGATTGACAGCAGGGAAAATGGCTGAACACCGCTAAATAATCATCCTCATAACCCATGACTAAGAGCATCTAAATAAGCATGGCTTGCTTCTATTTGAAAGTATTACTATGTGGGGTTTCTCACATGTTATTTGATATATTGATTATTCTTACAGGCAGTATTGCCTTTTCAGATATGAAGTTTTATCACTTGCTTCTTTAATCCAATTAATGTTACCATGCATTGATTAAACTTCTATTTCAGCATTTTAAAACATGGTGCTCAAAAAAGTAAAATCATGACTCTCATTCAAAACCATATATGACAAAGATTTTACTAGACTCAATTAATGCAGGAATAAGTGAACGAGGCATAGCCAATTTAATGAGTGAATATTAAGATTGCTAAATTAAATACAAACTTGACTAATATCTTATAGGACAACAACCCATAACCTCTTGGGTTATGGCTTCCAATAGAGGGGTATTATTTGCATCTCTATTGGACAAAACATTGGCAAGTTAATCTGTGCCCAAAACAGGCCAGTCAATAATAGGAAGTCAAGCCCAGACCTAGGCTTAAACATGTGGCGATATCTTTTGCTTATTCCAAGTTTGTGGTAATATTTCAGACACTAAAGTAGAAGAGATATGAATAGACAGTGACTAAGAAGATCTAACCACTGTCTAGAAAGTAGACAGTAGAGCTTCAGGGTACAAAACTTGGACACATTCATAACCTGAAAAGTACCTAGAGCCATACCTTGCTTTATCAGAGCTTCATTTTATTGCACTTCACAGTTGCATTTTTTACCAATGGAAGGCAAGACCCTCCACCAGCAAAAACATTACAACTCACTTTATTGCAATACTTGCTTTATTACAGTGGTCTGGAACCAAAACCACAATATCTCCAAGGTATGCCTGTATGAGTAATTGGGTGATAATGTAGTGTAAATTGTGCACATGTGTGCTAAAATAAATCAAAGGGAAGGGAAGCTTGCTATAAGCTGAGTTAATTAAGGAAGGAAAACATGTTGGAAAAGGATGGCATGACCTTGAGATGACCTTAATAGAAATTGGAGAATGCAGTTTAATGAAGATAAAAAAGAGTGATTCAGGTCAGCGTGAGAGTAAAGGTAGACACAGAGATGAATTTCTTCAAAACGGGTTCCCCACCTTGGCAGCACATGGCAATCTGCCAAGGTCACAGGCTGGGCACCTGAGGGGGAAACAGGGCCTAGGGAGTTTTGTATCACTTTTGCATCTCCTAAACATGGGAACATGAGTTTTGTATTGAATATTGTACCTGCCAATCAAAGTTTTTTAGAATCAGAAAGGAGCTTATATTTGTCATCTTACACATGAATGCAACCTTCTACCTCAGTACCTACCTGTACCTCTTGGTCATTGTCACAGGATGACATTCTTTAAATAGCACCTTCCTCATACAGTCTATCCCATGCAGTCCTGCTCTATCAGGAGTTTTATAGACACAAAGATGGCCATGGTATGGAGTATTTAACGTGACAGATATTTCTTGTGTCTCTGGATGCCTTTGCTACCTCTCCTGGGCTGTGGCTAACCCCGGCTGGCACCCTCAATAAAACAAAGTATTTTAGTGGCACAAGAAGAATCCAGATGAGTAGCTGAAAATTTGCACCTCTTTTCCCATACAACCAAAGTGTTCAGTAAGCCTCACATATAGAAATCCTTTAGCCTATTACAAAAACTCAGTCAACAGAATCTAATGGTAGCCTTCAGACAGAGCCCTGCACAAAGCAGGAAATTGTATTCCCAATATGCAGAGATTTAGCTGATGTGAAACACAGTGTCCAGGAACAGGGTGACAGATACTGGAAGACAGGTTTTTGACAAGAGACAAGGTCTGCATTCTCTGGGAAGCAAGAAAAGTGGTTTAATTCTTATCTGACTAGAGCTACAGCATTTCTCTGTCCATTAGCAAACCATCTTTAACACCAGCCTCACTGGAAATCATCTGCACTCCATGTTGAACACTCAGCAAGAGGTGTGGGTCTCAGTTTTGTGGGATCTGACCATCTTAGCCTCACTACACTGACACCAATAGACTTAAAAATCCATCAAGCAGAAAAACCTGGACTGTCAGGAGCAATTTCCAGGAATGCAAATTTAGGATCAAAAGAACTGAGCAGTGGAAAATGAAGACAGAATTAAGACATTTCGTTTTCATTTCCAGACTAAAAAAGTACGCCGCACCAAATGTATAGAATGAATGAACACTGAAACCCGCAGCTGATTATCCAACATTGCCATGTTTTCAGAAGAGAAACATGCAAATATCTGATGACTGACTGACTGGCCTGGATTTCATCCAAACATGTCACCTTGAAAATCAGTTTTTCAAAGAAGATGATGTTTCAGGAGCTCTTCAAATGCTGGAAATAAGAAATAAATAAGACTAACATCCACAAAGCAACTGTGTAAAGCAGCATCCTCACCTGTCTGCTAGGGAACACATGGGCCATACGAATTTAGAGGAAGAGAGGACAGGGAAGCATGCTAGGCTCAGGAATGAAAGGACAGTAGAAAGACTGCAAAATGGAGTCAGATTTTCAGATTAGTCAATGTTTATATCAGTGTACGTATTAAAGCCATCTTTGTCCAGTTCTGTTCCCTGCCCAAGGGCACCATCATCCTTACTGACCAAAGGAAAATAGAAGAGCTGGAGGGGAATCTACATGTACCTTGCCCAACATGCAGAGTGCCCTGCCAGGTGGACATTTAGTAATAGCCAGGGCAGGAGTGGAGCGGGGTGGGGCAAGGAGCATGGTGCAAGCACAGACCTGGTCTGTAATGCCTTCATCCCCTGCCATGACCAGGACAGAAGTAAACCAGTCACCTCGCTGCCACAACAGACTCCATGCACATCCACATACATACACAAACCTTATACATAATACACTTTAAACATATGGGTTTCAGTCCCGAGCAAGAAGAGCAAAGCAGAGAAGGGTAACACCTATGGACATTTTTAGTTTTTCTAGCTGTCCGCATTCCAAGTCCTTCACCTCCTAGAATACTTGAAGGAAGTACATACCAGACCCCCATTGTATCAGATACTACTCCCACTGTGAAAGCTAAAGGAGCCAGACCTTCCCTCCTTCCTGCCTCTACTGACCTAATGTGGACAAATGACTTGGGCTAGGCTGATTGGGTGCTGTCTCCCAAAATGTAGGCTCTTGAGTGTCACCAAGATGTCGAACAGTTGGAGTCATTCTTTACAGCAAAAGCAGTGGCAAGACGCTGACCAGATTGTTCTTCCTGCGGGACCAATACTTCCGTTCCTGCCCTTAGGAGCTCACTTGGACGTTTCCTGTTTTCTGAGTCCACTCCTTGAGTTTCTTCTTGAATCTGAGGGATGCTGATATCCTTCCAAAAAATGTTCCTGTTGCTTACATTAGCCAGAGTTGGTTTCTGCTACTTTCAACTAAGAATCCTTAACACCATTACACATTCTGGAGTCTTCCACACATACCCCTCCTGAACCTTGCCCAGCCTGTCAAGAACCATTCCTGATAGCAGCTCTCCACTTACCCAGTAGGAGCTACATCATGCAAACAGCATGCTCCCTAATTTCTTCCTCCATATGTCTTTGCACTCCAACTCCTTTTCCCATGTCCTTAATGCCTAAGAGATGTTCTGAAACTCTACCAAGTATTCCAGCAACAAAGAATTCTTGGTGGAATGATCTAGGTGCTCCCGAAGACACTCGAGAGTCTACAACTGGACAAAATGCAAACTTCCCAATGCTTTAAAGTCAGTGCATTCTCATCATGTACCCAAAGCCATTTTATTTAGTTAGGTTTTCAGGGCATCCGGCACCTATTTGTCAGGTTTATGGTGTTGATGCATCTCTCTCTCACAGAGGTGTTCAGAGTCTTAATTAGATAGCGAGCATAAAGTGCTTTGACAGCATCAGATGCGAGTGCTAGAGAAATCCCTGGGGAATTTCTTCATTTTTGGCTCAAAAGACACAGGAAAATTAGAAAGCTTTAACAGTGAGCTAAGGTTTGCAAGTAAACTTTTTGGTTTTATTTATGCACCTGTGTGTGGTATGGTACAAAGATTGATTTTTTTTTTAATTTTTATTCTCCTAACTATAAATAAAAGAGCCATGTTGAAGCCCCCCGCAGGACAAATTAAGTTTAAGTTCTCCATGAAGGGTGTGTGGGATGTAAACAATTAAATTATTGTCTACGGACCTAGAATTTTTGGAGCAAAGGGGAAGCCTGCCCAAAATCATGTATTTAGTTACTGTTTCCATGGGAAATCTGGATTTAAATTTTACAAGAGTCAGAAAAGGAAACACCCCCTAAACTACACAGGTTCTGCATAGAGGGTCCCTTCCCTGAGATGGAGACATAATATCCATTCATTTTTAGGGTTTGGACTTTGATTAATTACTTCTCAGGAAGCGGAATCCTCTGCTTTGAGGCAGATAAATGCTGGTAAACAGCAGTATGCATGGATCAAAAGCCTTTTTACTGAGAACGAAAGTATGTGGATAGAGGCAGCACTCTCACTGAGCCCAACTCCACAAGCAGGGACTCCGGCACTGCCCCAGGGAAGGGGCAGATGCTGACCCCGGAGTTGTGCGCAAGTAATAGGTAGGTGTGTTTAATGGACTGGGGGTGAGACTAGATCAGAGTGAAGAGAAACCCAGCACACCTGCAGCCCTGTCCCAGAATCCGAACCTATCTATGCAGTAGCCACCTTTCCAGGGGAGCGTTTTAAAATACAGAACTCACCCACCACCCAACTGTTTACAATGTACCCTTTTCCCATTTCTTATTGTGTAGAAAAGATTGGCTTTAAAAGATAGAAACTTTGACTTCATATTTGAGGATTATTCCAAAGAACTCATCTAGAAAAATTGGAAAAATATATGTGCAGTACATATTTGGAAATAAACATGTTAATCACCTTTAAAAACGGTCATGTATGTTCGTAAGCAAAAAAAATATTTATTTCTCAATATATAATAAAGTGTCAGTTCAAATCGGTGAAGAAAAGATAGACCTGGGACAATTGGCTATTGAGAGGGGCTGATAAAATAAATCTAGAACCCTAGAGGACTCTTTATACCAAAACAAATTCAAAGTGGATCAAGCATTTAAATGTAGTTAAATACACAAGATGTTAAACGTTTTTATGACAAAAATATCATAATCAAAGTTAACAGATAAGTGACAAACTTTGACAATCTTTTAGCAAATGTGACAAAGAGGTAATGTCATGAATAAATTGAGATTTCTTACAAATCTATAGAGAAAAGAGATGAAAGAGAGAATCCAGTAAGAAAAGCAGTAAAAGACCTGAACAAGGAGTTTACAGGAATTAGAGTAAAACAAATAAGACAGCGCCTAAAAGCAGGAAAGTTTGAAACTCACCCATAATTAAAGAAACACAGATTTGAAAAGAAACGTCAGTTTCTTTCTCCCATTATCCTTGTAAGGGCGAGAGCATTGGATGACCCTCAGTGCCACCGAGGGTGTGCAGAAATGGGCACTCACAGACACAACTGGTGAGAGGGTGAATTGGTGAAATCTTTTAAAGGCAACTGGCATATCTAATAAACTTATACCTCTAAGAGCATATCCTACAGATAGACAAATATGAACATAAATAGATATTTGCCACAGCATCATTTGTAACAATCTCAATTTTGGCAACATCTTGTACACCCATCAATAGGGAATTGGTTAAATAAATTATGGAAAAACTATACAATAGGCTGAAGCCATTATGAAGATCGGGGTTTATCTGTATGCACTACTACAAAAAGATGTCCCAGACAGATACTCAACTACAAAAGGCTAGTTGCCTTTTGTATGTGGGCATAATATGACTTCATATGTGAAAATAAAAAAGTACTTGAGATGCAAACACATTGAACATTTCTGGAAAGAGACACAGGAAACTTCTAATAGTGATTTTTCACTACAATGGAAATTTTATTTTTATTTTATCCTTTTGTACTCTTTTAATTTTTGTCATGAACTTGCTTTACTTTTACAATGAATATCTGGGTTTCAAAAACAAAAGTAGAGGCTCATCTACCACTTAAAACTAAAGCAAAAGTTTTACTAGACAAATATATACTAAGGGTGAATAGTCACCAAAATCTGAAGACATAAAGATGTCTACAATGCAAGGCCCACCCTCCAGGTAGAGAGAGAGAGCCCGGCACCAAAAGAAGTAACTGCCCACCTAGAAGAGCGGGGTAGGAAAGGCCCCATCCTTGGAAATGCCCATTGTTTTCCCAAGCAGAACTCCAAAGAAGCCCACGCTAGACTCACCTGCACAAACCACAGCCATTCTAGTGACCTGACACCAGAATAAAAACCCCAGTAGGAGACAGGGGTCTTCACAGCTCCCCCAGGAACTGGAATAGAGCCATCCTTTGAAACATTAACCTTTGGAACTCATCTCTCAGACAGCCTGAGTCAAGGGATCCAGCTTGCAAATACGTGAGCCTACTCTCCACGGGAACTGCCAGTCTATTAAGCCTTACAGACGGAGCAATTATGAAGAAGAGGGAGAGAAAAGGCCTGAGGCTTTCATGATGGGCAGACAGGTCTCAGCTATAGTTGTATAACAAGTATTATTCGCAAAGCATCACCACCCCATCCTCCAGCCCCTGCTTTAATGCTCACATCTCGCTTGTCCAAAGAGCTTGTTTGATAGCTCAGAGGTGGAGTGATTTCCCAGCTCCCCACACTCTGGATGGCGGGGCGCTAAAATCTGCACTATTCCCCCCACACAGCCCTGCTATCAGGAGGAAGGACTGAGGTCAAGGAGCAATCTGGCATCTAAAGACTAACCAGCCCTTCAGAGCCCTGGGCCCCATGTGGTCCTTCTACCTAGAGCCCCTGGCGAGGATCAGCAGATGTGACTAATGAGGTGGTGTATTCTGATCCCACTGGAAATATGGCCCTGTGCAGAGATTCAAATCAAAAGATTTTGCAAATGGGGCACAAATTAGAGTTGAGGTGCGGAAAGCTCTGCCAGGTTGGGCAGGTGAGAATGTCAGCACCCCTCACCAGCAGCCCTAAGGGAGCACGGCTTTCATCAACGACTTCGGACTCTTTCCCGTCACACTATCCGATAACGCCACAGCCGTCCTCAAGAGGGGCCCTCTGTACCCGAACAGCATGAAGTAGCCCCTCCATCTTCACAACCTCTACCCAGACAGCCACACAGAAACTTGGTGAACGCCACAAATCAAGTAGGAAGGGAGGACAGCGGTGGGATTCCCATCACCTTCCACTGGCAGCAAGAGCCCCCTGGACTGGTCAGGGTAGAGGTTTGGAAAGAATGAGTCAGAGACCTGGTCTTCTGTACCAACATGGCCAGATCTCAGAAAAATCACCTTCTCTCTAGGCAATCCCTTTATCTGGAAAATACTGCCTGCTTCATAGGCTAACAATTATATTGAGATAACATTAGTGAATGTACTCATAAATGGAATGTCATATTAGCATGTTCCCCTGGGTCCCAGGCAGCTCACTCATACCTTCCCTACCCTGGGAAAGAGGAGCAAAGCTCCTGGGATGTCATCACTTCAGAGTCCAGAAGTAGGAAAATCCAGGTTAGTGTCTGGTTTACTGCAGAATTTCTGTGCAATGGGACTCAAATTTCACATAGGTTTTGTAGTTGGGGAAGACTCAGCAGATAATAAAAGAGCAAGGAGACTTATTTCACATTTGTCCTCCAAAGGACATTAAATAAATTTCACAATCATTATGTTGGGTTTTTTACAGAGGATACCAAGTAAAGGGGAAAGAGGAGCATTAGTGAGGCAGGGGGCTGTAACAGTGCAATGGTGAGGGCCTCAGGAAGCCATTCTGCAGCTCAGTGCCTCAGTCTCTACTTGTAATAGTTCCTGCTTAGGTCATTGGAAACACTTAGAACATGCCACGCACCTAGGAAGCACTGGCTACCTGCCCCATTGTCAGTGGCCCCATTTTGTGCCAGAGGAAATGAGGCAGAGATGATAACTTCCTTTTTCAGGCACAGAAAGTGGAACAGTTTCCAGAGAAAGGCTGGTCCCCAGTCTGTGGCTCTCTGTCACATCATTCCGCTTCTTTTATCTTCTGCAACACAAGGACAAAATCTCCTTATTGGTCTCCTCGTCCCCTTGTTCTGCTCCAACCCTTCATTACTGATTATCTTTTTGGTGTGCTTTTGGGCAGATGGGTTATTTGTTTATTTTTAGCATGTAGCACTACTTTTCAAGAATCAGGTCAAAGTTACATTTGCCAAAATGTACTTTACTTCTACTTGGAATTTATGAACTCAGTTTGGGACCTTCCCTGAGGCCTCTTTTACTCTCAAGCCCCACCTACTCTCAGGCCCCTCCCACTCTTTGGCCCCTCCTACTTTCAGCCCCACCCATTTGCAGGCCCCTCCTACTCATGGGCCCCACTCACTCGCAAGCCCCTCCCATTATGGGGTTCCTTCTACTTGTACAAGTAGCTACTATTTTACTGTTATGAACCAAAATGACTACAAATTTTCCATAACATTTGGAGAGTGAGCTGCAATATTTAATATAATTTTCTTCTAAGTTCAGAAATAGTAGAAAAAATGAGATGCAGAAAATAACTTATATCAGGCTGTCTCTTCAGCTGGGCTGTCTCAAGGACTCCAAGCCTGGCCCATTCTCAGAAATCCCCCATGCAGGGCTCCTCCCTCCTTAGGTGGACCATCTTCCCTCTAACGTGTTCTCAGCACATCTAGGCTAGTCCGTGAGTAGGCCTGAAGACCAAATCCAGAAGGCCCCCAGTGTAAGTCCTACCATTTAAGTTTCTGCTGTTTCCCATGAGAAATGATGAGAGGAATGTTGGAAATGTTTACTCCCTCCAAAAGAAACCCACTGCAGTAGGATAGGACTTGGCCCCCACCTCTAAATCTGAGTTCATTCAGAGACACAGTCCAGGTGACCTCCCTTACCTCAGTCCTGCTCCTTTCCTACCAACTGCATGCTCCCGTGCAAGGTGAAGATTAGTCTCACTGTCCTTCCTGCCCTCCTCCCGGCTTCACACCTCCACAAGAACAAGTAACACTCTTTAGCTAGAGACCATTCTAAATTAACACACAGAAAAGAAGTATTTTTAAAAAGAGACACGAGTCCTCAGAGATGCAAAGAGCCGACACCATAAACATTCACAGTCTAGTTCCTCAGAGTCACAGCTTCTCGAACACATTTTCTGAGTGTGATGTGCTTTACGTTTGCCTAATAAAAGTGTATGTTTGGGTTCTTTCCGGAACAAAGAGGCTCCTTCAAAAGTATACTCCAGCCTTTATTTCATGCAAGAGAGAAAATTGCTTAAAACTTTGAAATGCAAGGTTTATCAGCTTTTATCACCCCCTCTATGTCTTGAGAACCACGGGGCCAGGTTTTAGCCAAGAATCAGTCTCTCAGCACCTGGCACTTCTCATCTGCCAGCCTTCCCTGCTGGAGGGAAGCACAGAGCTCAGGTACGGCACCTCAGACCTGCCATTGCTGCAATACAGTATCTGTGTTCTTCCCCCACACCTTAATCCACAGGTCACTGCCTTCTCCCCCTGCAACTGATAACTGAGCTTTCTTGAATTTCACTCATATGTGGAATCTAATGAACAAACCAAACTAACAAGCAAAACAGAGACAGACTCAAAGATAAGAGTGCAGGCTGGCAGCCTCAGGGGCCTGGTTGGGGGGGGGGGGGGGTGGAATTGAGCAAAAAAGAAAAAAAAACTCACGGACATGGATAACAGTGTGGTGATTGCTAGAAGAAGCTATAAGGGGAATCAATGGTCATGAAAAAATACAAGTTAAAAAAAGGAAAACCCTTATCTATCCTCTTCAGCCAGGACTTCCCATTTTACCCTGCTTTGGAGCCTAAGAAGTATGTGAAGAGACACGACCTTAGAAGCTTGTGGATGTGGGGAAGGACAGTCTTCCTGGCCTTGAAAGCAAAATGCCTTATAGAAATGTCCAATCTTTCTCTAAGGCAAGTTCTTACTTTGACACAAATTATATAGAAGGAGGAGGGAAAAAGCCCTGAAAAACAAATGAGTAACTTTTTTTAAAAGCTTTCAGAATCAAATGTAAAATTCATTAAGAAAAGTAATGGAAATTTTATGGCTGGTGCGCAGATAAATTCATTGCTGCCTCTTAATTCATCAAGCACACTTACAAGAGTGTATACCAAATTAATTGGAACTAACAGCCTCTTAGAAATATTAAACCAGCTGCAGACTCAGGGTAAACTAGTTGGAACAAAAGAAAGAACCCCTCCTCCTTCTTCTCCCAGGTCCTGATTGAATTAAAGGCTGTGCTTTCTCTACTCTAAAAATGTTCCATAATGTTATTCTTCCATGACTGCTAAGCCTATCCGCTGTTCAGGCTCAAGAAGGGTCAGAACTAGATACAAATGAGGTTTCTTTGGACATTAGGAATCCCAATTCTATGTCACCATAGCTGTAAAGATACAATCAAAGTTTTCTTGAAAAGAAAGATGTTCTCACACTGATATTAGATATTGTTCTATTCAGGTGCCTGGGTTAGGGGAAGGAGGGTTGAATTTGAATGATTCACTTGTCATGACTCCCTGGGATAACTTGGAGAGAATGTTCTTAATCTCTTCCTTCAAGTTCATGCTTTAGTTCTTGGACATGGTTTCCAAAGAGGCTCTCCAGTAGGTCCAACAAGAGAAACAAAGAGACTCTGTAAGTCACTATAATTATTTGTTTAAAACAGGACTTGGAGGCCATGTCCTCCTGAAGACAAGACAGCACTACCTACTTTAATCTAAATTTCTCGTCAGACAGTTGTAGATATTATTTTATTAGTAAATATTAATTACTCATCATTGACAATTAAATAATTTTAGTTTATTGAGGGCTTAGTTTATGCAAGGCTCTGTGCTAAGCACTATACAAGCAGTATCTCATTTAACCATCACAACCGCCTGATGAGATCATTACTATTCTAATTCCCATTTTAAAAATGAGGAAACTGAAACTCAGAAAAGTTAAATTACTCACCCAAGGTCAGGCAGCTAGCTTATCCATTCCAACCCAAAGTCAAGTTGCAAAAGCTCAACACTCAAGTGATGTCCTGAGGTAAAGTTGAAGGCAGAAAACTATGGGCTTTGGTCCTTAGAGAGACCACAGAGTAGGTGGGCGAGGCAACAGAGAAGTTGCATTTGCACAACCACGTGTAGAAGCTGGGTTTGGTCAGACAGTGCTAAGACTAACTTTGACCCTTCTGTCTGGGGTGCCAAATCTGAATGCTGAGGCTTTCAGCCTTGTGCGGTAGCTGCCTTGAGAGTCAGCCCCATGGAGAGGGGAGAAAACTCCCACGTGGTTCTACAAAGCACACATTTGAGGTTATATGTCTAAGGTAATAGGGAAACTAAACACTCCCTATTTATAGTTATCAGAAGTGTGGGCAGCTACTGTGGGAGGGGTCAGTCTTCTTAGAAAAATAATACCTTAACTTGAATTGCCTATTTCTTTTGTTCCCCTCCCCCCACCCCCCAGTAGGAATGTGTTGGACAACTTCCAGAAGACCTCTTTAGGGAGCAACAGCCCGGGTCAGTATTGTCTGTGGGCTCGGGCAGCCTGTTAAAAGTCTGAGGAGCCTTTCCCAAACAGGGATAAAAATGAACAAATCCTGTATGATGAGTTATTTGTACTTGTACAATGTCTTCAACTTACCAATACAATAAATATTTGCTGCTAACCTTTTATATGTCAGGCTCAAGGCAACATCCAGAGATCTAAAGATGAATAATCATAAGTGATTTTCCCCCCTTTAAATAAAGAGAGTGGTGACTTGAATAAGAAATTATAGCCCCAGCTGGTGTGGCTCAGTGGATTGAGTGCCGACCTGCGAACCAAAGGGTCACCAGTTCAATTCCCAGTCAGGACAGGCAACCACACATTGATGTTTCTCTCCCTCTCACTTTCCTTCCCTTCCTCTCTCTCTAAAAAGTAATTAATTAATTAAAAAGACAAAGAAAGAAGAGTCATTTTCAAAAAGGGGCTCCGGAGCTGGAACACAAAGATGAATGTTTTGATCAGTCTATACCTTTTCAAAGATATAACATATCTAATTAGGTCTCTGGAGAATTGATAACTTTAAACTTGCAGCATTTTGTGTATTTCTTTAATTGTGTTTTCAGATGACTGCTTAATTATTCACTTGTAGAAAGCAGGAAGAAAGCAAACGCATACTGAGTTTGTTTTAGTGGTGGTTTTGGCAGAGCCTGTGTGTAAGACAGAATTTCATTTTTTCTGTAAGTATACGAAAATCTAATTAATAGTGGCTTAAACACATAAGATATTTGTCTCACATAACAAGAAGTCTAAAGTACTTCAAAACTGGCAAAGAAGCTGATATCAGATATCAAATCTTCTTTTTCTCTACTATCCTCAGCAAGCTGGCCTTCATTCTCACGCAGATTGCTTCCTGGTTGCCAAATGGCTGCCACGTTGCCAGCCATCATGTTTGCACTCCAGAAAGGAGTAAGAAAGAAGGGGAAGAAGAGACGTCGGCAGATTTCCACTTATATCTCATTGGCCAACACGATCACATAGCTACTGCTTAGAAGACTAGAAAAATCAACTTTTTTTGTTGCTGTTGTTGCTTTAACAGCCTCTTTAATAGAAACAGAAAAGGGAAAGAAAGAGGTTGGAAATGAAAGGTTAGTCAACTAAGTATCTTTTACTCCTATCACCTATGGAGAGACATCTAGGCCATTAATTAGGTTCCGAGATACTATTTTTAAAAAGAAATGCCCCTGCCTTCCCATTGCCCCATCCAAGCCCTAGTTATAGGCCCCATAAGCAATGAGGATGGGAGGGCCTGGAGGCCTTTTCCCATCAATGTTCTCAAGAAGAATTTATCATGACAGTCTTTGTCATAAACCAGAAGAAGGGAATCTGAAATCAAAAGGACAGAGAAAGTTCCTGAAAAGCCCAAAATTTATAAAGTGAGATCATTTAATAATGTTCACACAATAAGAAAGGCAAATGCTAGGGTATTTAGGAAGATGATGATCTAAGTGTTATTTTGAAGAAAATCACAGATATTTGTTTTAAGTATTCCTGCCTTCTTCATCTGGAACTATGTGGCCTGGTATAGTAGCCTCGAGTCTTCCCTCACTCAAGCTTCCTAAGGTCACGTCCCAAATAAACTCCCTGACCTTGAGTGTTGAGATCTTCTTCTGGAGACCCAAACCAAGAAAGCAACTCAAACATCTTTGCATCTGTCCTTTATAAGGCCCGCCAAGTATCCTTTCACGTCAAAACTCATGCTGAGTTTTTCTTCCTGGGCTAGTATCAAAGAGATGTCTTTAATTTCTATTGTTCTATCTATATCATCAATTCATTTAGGATTCCATTGTCAATGGTTGTAAAAAAAAAAAGATTCCACTCTAATTAAAAACAAATAGCTATCATTTGAAAGAATTTGCATATTTTTCTTTCCAAGAAATTTGCTTACATTTAAACCGTGCTTACACAGTGTTGTCTTAATTACTGACTCAGTAAAGACCTTGATGCAGCCCTCTGAATCATTTTCTCCTGCTTTGGGGCAGTTTCTTTCACCCAACAGAACTGAACTCCACACGACCATTAATCACATTTCTCATCTGATCTGCAAAAAACAAAGGCACAATCAGCAAGGTGGCCATGTTGGTGGGGCACAGCCACCATGGCCTGGGCTCTGTACACAAGAGTCGAACAGCAGGTGCAGCCAGAGGCTGTTCTGGGTGCCTTGACCCACATCGCAGCTCTCCCTGTACCTCAACTGCAGGATGTTGTTTCAGAAGGGGGTGGGGGTGGCCTTAGAATACAACAGATTCACGTTGAAATCCTGCCTCCACCACTTACTACTGTGACCGACCGTCTCCGCATCAGTCTTTCTCTCTGAGCCTTAGTTTCCCTACCCACAGTATGAGGCTACCACAGAGAGAGCCTGAGGGACACTCGGCCCACATTTAAAAGTGTCACATTTAGACTATTTACACTGTCGTCAAATAGTATCTGTGTGTGTACATACCCATAAGTACATAATATTAACTATATAAGTATATAATATGTAACTATATATAAATATATAATATAAATATGTAATTTTATTATTATATAATATATAACTACATATGATAAATATATAACATAACTATATCAATCTATACAGGTTTCTTTTTAAATACCTACATTTTTTAATATACTTTTCCAGCATTTCTTCAGTCTTTTGTATACTAGCAGCCTCACATGTATCCTGGATCTCTCTTGACCCAGACCAAGGTGAGATAATAATTCCTGTCTGTCCAATAGTTTCTTTCATTGATTATAAGGAGTATTAGAAAACATGAGACTTGTTTCAAATCACCCTTTCTTTCTTCTCTTTATGTCTTCTCAGCAGGCTCTGCATACAACTCTCCCTTGGGCCTTCCAGTGCAGCCTTTCTGCAGGCCCTGGAGTCCCCAGAACTTTTTTATCTCAAGTCTGGCCCTCCAGTTGGGCATTCCTGTGGCCAGTATTCCAGGAATGAGCACTTGGTGTGGCCTCAGCATGCTGTCCCTCGTGAACTGTCCCCATGAAGGGCCCTAGCAATCTCTGTACGAGTCCCAGGGCTCCCTCTCCTATTGACTAGCAATATCCAGCAAAGTCACAGGCATATAGGACTCAAGTATTGCTAGGTTCTCCCTTCTTATACCTAATATATTTTTTTTCTAGTCTGGAATTTTCTCAGGAAGCTGAGACTTTATTTACTGTTTCATTTAATTAGAAATAATCATTGAGTGCCTACAAAGTACAGACTACATGCCAGATTCTAAAATAAGGAAGAAAAGAGGTGAGCTACAAAGAAATTTAAAATGTATACCTTGCCCTTCCAGGAAGGAACTGACAATCCAGGTGAATCTAGGAAAAGGAAGCCTACCCATGTCATAGGTGGAAATTTGGCTCTTCCAAGGTACTGTGAGGAAAGCATTCCAAGGACCCATGCCTGGGGGGTTGTGTTGTGGCATGGTTTATTCATGTGCAAATAGAAGCGGTCCCTGGATTTCTAACATTCCATCTCCCTCTGTCCCATCATAGAAAATCAAGGCCAGAAATAAGATCAATGTCCAAAGATTCTGTGCCATATTAAAGCCCAGTCCAGTTCAGCATCCAGCTAACTTAGTGAATGTTTCCAGCTACAGTGCATTGCTAAGCTGAGGTATTCAAGCTCCCTTCTGAAGCCTGTGTGAATGGAGTCCTTACAGTCATGGGCCACATGGCTGCTAAGGTCACATGGCTATGGAGTGAAGATGCTCAAATGCGTGGGACCAGTGTGGGTCACCAGGGTGAGAGAGAGAGAGAGAGAGAGAGAGAGAGAGAGAGAGAGAGAACGAGAACACTTAGTCCTTTTGGAAGCCCACACCATCGGCTACTAGCCCTAGTCGCTGCTAGACCCACATGGCTGTGTGTTCACAGACAAGAGAACACACTGAAACAAATGAGGCAAGTACATCACCAGGTGGGGGATTGACACAGAGAAAGAGAGAGAGAGAGAGAGAGAGAGAGAGAGAGAGAGAGAGAGAGCGCGCTTCTTTATTCCCCTGGGATTTTGTGAGTTTGAGTTTGGGATGGAGCAGGTGCTTTTCCAAAAGAACCAATCAATTTCCCAAGTTTTCACAGGCTTTGGGTGGGTTTACGCCCCATCATTAGACTGTCAGGCCTCTATGGTCCAGCACATCCCTCTTTTCCCACAACAATCCATACTGGAGGGAGAGAGGGAGGGGTATTAATCCCCTTTGTAGAACACAAAGCTGAGGTCCCCTGGAGTGTGAAAAGCTGTATTTTCCTGGCTAAGCAAGCAGGCTCATGCTCCCAATTTTATTAAGTTCAATGTCTAGTTCTTTTTGCTTCCCTTTCCCATCAATAGTTAGCTAAATACCAACTGTAACCTTAGGTCCCCAATAAAAGCTTGTTAAATAAATAAAAGAGATATATACAATGAAAAGCTTAAAAATTACTGTCGGGGTTTTAATGAGGTGTAAGATGCCATTATTAGAGACACCTAGGAATGCCCAAATCCTGCCTTAGCCTGCCTCTCATTCACACAAGAGACAATGACATATAGGAATTGAAAGGCCGTACTATTTTTAATTACCTGGAATTTATGCTCTCAACTCCTGTGGAGGGCTGGCTGATAACCTGGTGGGTGCATGTGTCCTACCTAAAGACTAAATGGGTCTTTGCTATCCTCCTAAACCCAAATCCAAATCTTGGAATTGTACTATCCTCTGCTGGAGGTATTGTACAGGCTAGGAGCATCCACAGGAGAGGGAGTAAAGCCAGCTGGACCAGTCGAGGACTGCCTGTCCAAACGCTGGTTAAGTTACTGTGGTTTCCAAAGGGGAGTCAGGTCCTTGGTGTGAACCTTTTTATGCTCAGCTGCCCTGACCACTAACTAAACATGGCCACATTGTGGATGGAAATTTCATCTCTTCCCTCTATGCTGATATGAAGCGATAATATCTAATTAGTTGTTAAGAAAACAGCAGACAGAAAATGCTATAAAACTCAAGGAAAAGTGAATTCACTCTGGGCCAGAATAATGAAACAAGTAACAGGATATAATTTGACTGAGTTGCTCTTGCCTTAAACACAGAGAAGTCCATTCGTGTCAGGTAAGGCCAGAGATACATTTGCGCCCTCCATTCCTTCCCTGGAGCCTTCTAGGCTTTCTTACAAGGGAGCTTGCTGTGCATGACTTCTCATCCCTTACAATCTCAATAAATACTAGTTCCAAGAACAGCCCAATTCTGCAGTCAGTGACCATCGAGTTCTCAAGCTGGTCCCTCTTTAAAACATACAAACGAGAGGAAAGCTACTTGGTTGTTTAATGGTATTATTTTCGCACCTTCTTTCTGGGTATTTTCCATAATTGAATTGTCTACGAACAAAACAAGGATCCCTGTTTCTAATAGCATGTGGCACTTCGGAGACACCTTTGAATAAAATGTAACAAAGCACTTGAAACAAATGTTCATTAACTTGGGATTCTGTTTGAGAGCAAGACATTCCACGTTTCTTAAATGGAAGAGTTGGAACAATTTAAATATGTCTAAGTCCTGAGTAACTCTTGTTCACCAAGTATTATGGAAAATGGCATCTTTTAACAAAAATGAACTTTTAAAATGTTGTGCTCTCTTTTTAGTTCACTTAATTAGCCTGGACATTAAAATACAGGAAAAAGTTACCATTTACATTAGCTAGAGGAACTGACTTAAAAATTCTGGGACCCTGACTCCTTTCCTCTAGTTCCTCCCATTCTATTATCTGCATGTCTTTCTTCTCTCCAGTCCAGGTCTACAGCCCACATGTTTTCCCTCCCTCATCTCTGTCTTCATGGACCTGGAAATGGTGATAAATGTAATAACTTTTCCAGAGTCACTCAGCTTTTTCTTGTGTACCAAGATCACATCATCAAGCCTCTTCAGTCTTGAAAATTTGGCCAGAATGGAAAAAACAAGTCCATGCAATAAAAAGATGAAAAATCATCTGCATTTAGTATATATTTGTGCCTCTCAATATTTTTACTATCTGTTTATATTATCCCAATTTCAAAAGAAGTATAGCATATAAGAAATGGGAAGAAGGGGCATTGGGCCAATGGACAACTCAGGTACTCTGTAATAGATGAATTCAACCTTCAATTTCTATGTTATTTGGAGACATATCCAAAGTATATTTAGTATTTCATGTATTTTTTTAATATTCAAAAGGACCTGGCAGAGTTTTGGAATTTGAATATCTAATATCTCACAGGTCACCTAAGGCTCATAGGAATAGTATACAGATTTTTGCCAGGGATACTTTGAATAGGACTTGAGTCTAGAAAAGCCAATTAAGCTAGCAAATGACAAATATGGGGACTGGGGACTTCCATATGTTTGCTAGATTACAGGGGGCAGGAGGTGAGGCGAAGGACACAAAATGTTCCACAAAAGGGAGCCTGTGGTCTGAATCAACTCACTGAGTAGTAAGGTAAAGAAGACTGCAGTATAACATTCCTTAGAAATGGGGCACACATTTTAGCAGTTGCCTTTTTTAATAATCTAGAACAGCGGTTCTAAACGTGTAACTTCCAGACCAGCAGCATGAACACCCCCACCCACTGACTCAGAAACTCTGGGTCTGGGCAGCAATATGTGTTTTCAGATGCTCTTCAGAAAATGTTCATGATCAAGTGTGCGAACAGCTACCTGAGAGCAAGTACCTTCAAATCATCCTGTGATACATTCTCTGCATCTCACCAGTAGAAACGATTAAACCTTCCTTAAACCTAATTCATAGAAATGCACTACATTACTAGTTCCTAAACTTCTGCCCATATACAGCATTGGTCTGTCTTGTCAAAAATTTTCACTGATCCCCATGAGGTAAGCGAAGCAACCAAGAGTTTCTCATGAAGCTAATTTTTCTATTTGTTAAATAAATTTAAAAGCCTTTTTTGTGAGATTATATCCTTCCTACCTTTTTACTGTTAAAGCTTCATTCACTGCACAGAATAACGGCCAGAAAAGAACAGTGACTTTTTACAAGATAACTTAATTGGCAAAATAGATTGTAGCCAATCTATTTTTTTAATATATTGGTTCAAAAGTCCAGACATTTATAAACCACTGAAATTGACAGGATATACATAGCTTTGCCAGAAAAAATAAAAACATTAAAAGCCATGCGAATGTATTTTACTACCTGAAAGTCAATAATGTTTTACTAAGACTTTTATCTATTTATATTCCAAAGATGTCCAAATTAAGTTGGAGATTCATAAAACCAAGTTTCAGTAGAACATAAATTTAATAAATGTCCACCATCGCCAATGATTTTTATTCCAGGATTACCATTTTCTTTATGAAGTGTCATTTGGAAGATTTTTTCATTTGTGATAAAACTTTACATATATAAAAATCTTTATATATTTATTACATATGAATGTGCAAGTATATTTGATTGATAGCTTTTTGAGATCTCCAAGTACCTTGTTGGGAGAATAGAAAGGGTAAGTAGAGCCAGCATCATAAATAAACTATTATTATTTATGATGTACAATCTTCATCCTCATGCACCATCGCATAATGTTATTTATTAGTTTAATCACTGTTGTGAGAATTATTATATTAGTATTATTTCATGACAAAACTGAAAATGGAAATTGGAAAAGAGGAAAGAGAAAAATGTGTTCTCTCTGGAGGACACGAAACATTTACTGTGCCTAATCGGTACATAGACAAACTACATTTATTTCTATTACAATACCTTACTCATCAATGTACTGAAATGCCTCCTACCTCCAGCAGCCATGAAAGCACCAGTGACCACTGGAACACAAACCCCATTTTTTCCCATCACCTCCCATGTCCTTCCCTTCATTTCATTTCACATCTTACTGTAACCAGCCTAGTCCAGACTTCAACACACCAAGTCTCAGATGACTGCAGTGCAGAACAACCTACTTTGCAGTTCCCTGGCTTCGTGGGGGACTGGGGATTGAAAAACCTCTGCATCAGCTCAGCTGTCGCCATCCCAACTCTCAGACTCCTCTGTCCTCCCAGTCCCGGTCTGAACCTGGTGAGGTGTGCCTGCTGGGCTGTGAATCCAACCTTCACTGGAGATCCTCCGTTCTTATAATTAAACACTGAACCTGTTCTTCAGCTTTTTCCGCCTTCTGGCTGCAAGGGAAAAGAATGTCTCCCAAGGAGGACCTCTAGCTTTCACTACTCAATGGCCTTAAATTGATCCTCCTCAGTCCTTCATGGTGCATTGACAGCCCCCAGCAAGGACTATGCAATTAGTCGTCCTTATAATTGCCAATCCTTCCCTGTGCCTGAGCTATTGAACCCACCAGTGTGTTCTCTTTCATTGGCATTTCATGCCAGTTCACCACTGATGAAAGTTCTGATGACTGCACCATTACTGCATGCCAAGGGCTAGTGTTTCTCCACCTGCCACCAGCAATGGCGCTTTCTTTCATTGCAAGCAGCTTTCTTAGTGTCTGCTTCCAAGAACTACTTCTATCTCTGCTGTCTTGGTCAGGTTCCCGATGAAACAGACACTGAGACAGTAGATATCCATGCAGGAAGTATAATAAGGAGTGCTGTCCCGAATCACACCCAGGAGGGAGTAAGGAGCAGCACTGGGCAGAAGGGGACATTGAACAGTGAACTGGGGCAGAGACCTCAGCCCAGGCCACGGCAGCACTGAAGTTGAGATGGCTCTTAAGCATTGGCCCTCACTGGGGCAAGAGAACAGGGCTTTTGTACGCCCACATCCAGTAGTCATTGAATGAGAGACATAATAGTGCATGAGGCAGCTCCCTTTCTGGAGTGGGACTCAGCTATGAGCTCTCAGCAGGTAGCACTCCTGGCAGCTGGGACAACACTTGCCTGATCCTGAAGGGGCATCTGGGCAGTGCATGTGCCACAGTGTCCGTTTCCTCCCTGGGATGCAAGGGCCAGGAAGATACAAATGGTAAAGATGCCCAGTGCACCCCAGCCTGGCATCCACTGACCTCTCCAGTCTTCCCTGCCACAGTGCCTCTGTGCAGACTTCTTTAGCATAAATAATCCACAAACCTTACTGCCTCTCAGAGCCTTGGCTCTGACCTTGCTTCCTGCCTGGGATACCCTGCTCTTCTCACTGTTTCTCATTCAACCCAAGACCCATCTTTTCCAATGACCCAGAGGAAACTATGACATTTCACCACCCTCCTCCTGTGCCTCCAACCATGAAGGCCTTATACTAATCATGTGACACTGAGAATGCCCCGCATCTCTTAGTTCACTGTGTTTATGTGCATTTTCCCTGATTTCAACCGGTGGGCTCCTGTGGGGGTTGGTAATTGGTTAAGTTAGAAATAAGGAGAGCACTTAAGAAGAGAGCATGCACCTTTCAGGTAACAGCTAGTCAGTGGTCATTCCAGAAAAAGAGAAAGACATTTGCCCTGTTCATCAACCAGTAGCAATTACCTCCATTGAACTGTGCATCAGTCTTTACACATATGTCATCTAAATCAAATCCAATGAAGAAAAGAAAGCTGTACACAGAGACAGAAACTCAAAGATAATAAAATTAGAGTAGGACACTGCAAGTGGAGGAGCGGGACCTTGACCTTGGATAGTGAGTGAGCAGCCCTCTGAGCCTCAGTTTTTCTGTTTGTGTCAAACCTAGAACTTATTCATGTATTACTTTAATGAACATCGGAGCACCTACTACAGGCCTAACAATGGTCCCTTTCTTTAAGACCTGGGGGTTGCTGTGGTGGGGGGAGCAACAGGGCGACTTTGTTTATGGAAATTTAGCTTGTCATATAAAAGCCAGAGAAGGCCAAGGTAAGGGACAGGTAGATTCCTGGGAAAATGGACTCAGAGGTAAGCAAGGTTCATACCCCAACTCCATACTTACATTCTTCCCCTGTGACTTTTTGTCTCTGAGAGTCATTACTAACACCTGATGTCTGTAGCTCCTAGTTAAACCCAATTCTCCCAAGTTCCCAGAAATGTTATCCTCCCTCACAACAAATTTAAAAAGAAATTCAGGAAAAAATAGCAAAAACAAAATAAAATTAAAGTCAGTGGGGGAGGAAAAGGTAACTTGGAGAGTTGGTCTTTAAATCTGTTCCTTTCAGGATTTTAGCACCGGAGACAAGGACCATTCTCCACTCCCAGTTTTTAAGGATCCAGCTCCCTCACAGGTGTCTGTCTTCTGGCTTTAAAATTGTGCCCTCAGAGTGAACTTCTCCAGGGCTGGGTAAATAAACATCCCTCTTCTATGAGATCATGTCTCCTTCCCATAAAGTGTTTTTGTTCTGTGCTCCTGCAATTTCTGAATATGCACTTTCTCGATTTTGCAACTGGGAAGACCCCAGGAAAGGAAGAATGAAGAGGGAAGGAGGCAGGTGGGAGCTGAAGATAAAAATATGGCAAAACACAGATCTGTGGCAAAGCCCAGGCCTGTCAGAGAGTCTGCCAGGGGCTCATCTTGAAGGAAGCTCAAACTTCCAAGACACAGATTTTAAAGCCCACATAAAGCAATCACGGTTGGCCAAATCTGCGGACTTCAGGTTGAAGAACTATGTCAGGGAAGGTAGACAGGTCCGTAACTGAACTCCTGTCTGCTCCTAAGCCTCTGTAGACCTGTTTATTTCCTGCACTGCTACATTGGTGATTCTCTCACCCCCAGAGTTTTGAAATAAACCTACAGGTTAGAACTCAACAACTGTGTACAGGACTCACCTTGTTCCTGACAGTGCTGCCTCCACTCCCCCATTGCCGATTGGCACCCTCCTGCCTTTGACCCCTCATTTCTGTGTCCAGGAGGACTCCTGTTGCCAGCTCTGGCTTTGTTCCCCAATGTAGTCTTCCTCGGGGCCCAGGAATGTGCACATTTAGGTCTCTCTGATGGACACATCCCAGAGAACAGTTATTGATCAGTGATGCATCTGTAACTGGACCAATGTGCTGATCAGCAGAGGAGAGAAGATGGCAATGCTTCCCTGCAATAAGGAAGAGACCATTTCACCACAAGGACACAGGTGCTACTGGCATTATAGCATCCTTGCCATGCCAGGGGCTTCACAGGGTCAACTCTGTCCCCAGTCTGGTTTCTGAACTTCTGCACTTCTCTATAAACCATTCCTTCCATTCATACACCCCAAAGTAGAGTGCTCATTCTAAGTGAGGATGCTGAGGGCTTTTGTCAGAGCACTATGACTAACTAGTCATGTGAGCCTAAGCGGGGTCTTAGGATCCTCACCTCTAAAGTGAAGATGCTGGACCAGCTCATCTCCACGGTCCCTCCAGCTGTCAGCACACACAAAAACACTTGGGCCTCACACACCTGTTCTTCTCTTACAGCTTCAGGTTCATCAGCTAGAAAACTCTACCTCTCCCTCTGAAGAAAGTTCAACTCATGTGTAATTTTCCAGGTACCCCAGTGAACTCCTATGGGGATTGGTAACTAGTCAAGTTGGAAGTAAGGAGAGCACTTAGGAAGAGAGCCTGCGCCTTTCAGGTAACAGCTAGTCAATGGTCACTGTAAAAAAAGAGAAAGACACTTGCCCTGCTCGTCAACCAATAGCAATTACCTCCTTTGAACTGTGCATCACTCTTTACACACACGTCACCTGAATCAAACCCAATGAAGAGAAGGAAACTGTACATGGAGACAGAAACTAAAAGATCACAAAACTAGAGTAGGACACTGCAGGTGGAGGAGCAGGAACTTGACTATAAACTTCAGGCTGTTTCAGCTTGCTATGCCTGCTTGTGTGGAGCACCAGGGGAGGGGCTGAGCCAGCATGGTTAGGATACCATGAATGCGCAGCAACTTCTTAGCCACACTAGTTTTATGTTTTACCTATTGCTTGGGCATCATATCCTCTTCCTATTCCTATAGCAAAACCTGCTCTTACTTTTGGTGTAAAACTTTTGTTTCGCTTGCTTTCATTGATATCGTTTCCTCTGGGTCACGTGCTTAATAAGCAGAATAAAATTCCATTACAAGCTCAATGAAAAAATTAACACCTATAAGTGTTCCCAGACTTTACTAGGTGTTATGCTCCAAGGGGAAAATTGAGTCATGGCATATTTAAGTAAATGCAATGATGAATAGGTCTGACTGTTCTCTTGAAATTTCTATGATTCTCCCAGTGCCTCGAAAGAGAGTGCCTGTACCCAGACACTGTCACTATTCTCCTAGACCACCCAAGAGTGGCCATGTGCCATACCAGCTTGTCACCCTGCAGCTTATTATGACAGATCCAACAACCTATTCTGGCCAGCCAGTTCTTCTATCAACCTGTCCTTGAATTTCTTAGGCAGCCTGTAAATGAGGCTGGTGCAATCACCATTCAGTGGTTATAAAGCAGATAGTCTCAACTTATCCTTTTTATTTTTCTCTCTAAAAATGTTTTGAAAATTTTTTTAAATAGAGAAAAATACAAAGAAAGAAATCTAATAGTCGTCCAATTTCCACCTGCCCAAAATTAACCACTATAACATGCCATATTGATTTCCAGTCTTTTCTTTGGTTTTTAAATAACAAATCACTCATTTTGATTAAAAAATGGCATGTCTATTATAAAAATTTAAAGAATGTAGTGAATGACAAAGCCAAAGGTAAAAAAAATCAGAATCCCACAGCCAGTTCATATTAAGTAAAAAATGATCACACATCTTTCTATATGTAAATATAGAAAGAAGAAAAGATAAATAGCAAAAGAAGTGGGGTAAAATGCACTTACTAAAATTAACTTAAAAATTAAATAGAGTGAACTTATTCTCTTATATGAATGTTCCATTAAAAAGTATTAATTTCAAATTTACTTTGATGTTTACAAAAGTAAAAGAAACTACAGTGAAATAGAAGGAACATTAAATAAATGCTTCCTCACTTTTTAAAAGTGTCTCTTGAAGTTAAGAAAATAGTATATTTAAAATATCAGAGGATTGCAGTCTTTTTTAAAACTACTTATTTCAGTATAGACAGTTTCTCTTCATCCCCAGCTATATGCTATGAAAGATTGAAACTTTCCCATTCTTATGTTCCTTCCAGTTTGCTCCCCCTTCTTTCTGATGCTTGTTAGTTATATTACTTACAACAGTCACATTTGTGTTCTTTACCCATAATTCCCAGAGTTGCTTAATATTAATTCTACACGTATATGAATTCAGCATTCACCACCAATGTTTACCAGGGTGTCTACATTCCTATATTCTGTATTTTGATTCACATACTAAAAGGCTGGATTTTACTTGCATGTAGTTTTCTTTTTAAAGATTTTAGGGTACCGCATTCTTGAAATTCTTTTGTGTCTCAAAATCCCTTTACACCTGAAGGTCATCTTAGACAAGTAAAAGAGTTCAAGGTCAAATGATTCCCATCATGATTTTAGAGCTCTGGTTCCATTGTCTTCTGCTATTAAATATTATTGTGGAGAAATCTAAGACCAGGCTGTTTTGTTCTGTTTTGTTTTTTTCTTTTTGTAGGGGACTTGCTTTTTCTCTCTAGGTACCTAAAGAATTATTTCTTTATGATCTAAGTTCATCTTCTTAACTAAAATGTACCTTCGTGTTAAGATTCATGCTTCTAATTTTCCTAGAAGCACTTTGGGTTTGCAGATTCAGTTTTGTCTTTAATTCAGAGAACAGTTTCTCCATTATTTCCTTGAATATATCTTCAAAGATACCCAATATTTTTATAAGTTTTTTTGTTGCATTTCACATCTACTAGCTTTAATTTAATTGCTTTAAGTTTTATCTTTTTAATTATACTTACTAAGATTGTCTCAAGCCTTTCTTCTATGTTAATGTGAAATTTCAGCAATGTTTAAAGTTTGTTCTTTGCTGTTACCAATTATTAGTTCTATAGTGACAATGTGTAGTTCTTGAAGTGAACTCCATCACCCATTCATAGTCTTTGATTTTACTCTATTGTTTTATTATCTTCAGGTTCTTGATTTATTATATTTGTTCCCTTATAAAGTCCAATTGTTTTATAACACAAAGCAATTGCAAAGAATTTTCTTCTGTTCCTTCGGTTGTTCTCTTCTAAAAGGAAGTTGGTGTAATACAGTTCTTGCTTGCTCACTCTGGTTTGTGGTTGGTTTGCTTCTTGGCCTGTAGTAGGTGTTATGCTCCTTATATTTTGCTCATGCTCAATAGCCCTGAGTAGACTTCCGGTCTGGTCTGATACAGTGGACAGCTCCTCGGCTGTCTTCCCACTGTATCTGAGACTAGTTTAGTCTCCTGTCCAAGAAACAGATGGGAGAACTCACCTGAGATGGTGGGCAGGGCAGGTTTGTTTAGAAAACTTTATCCTGCTCTCTCTTTCACAATTTTGACATCTGGATGGTCACAGGGTCACCCTGCCTAATGCAGCTGGCAGTGGGTGTGTCTCAGCCCCACAGCTACACTGCCCAGGGTGTCAGCAGGTTTCTCCAGCTCTGTGCCTACCGTGGAACTGCCCCCACTTAAGTCTTTCGTTCGGTACCCATTCCCATTCCTCCTCCATCAGAAGAAGACAACATAAGGCCAGTTTGCTCAGTTTGTTTCTCTTCACATTTGGGGCTATCAGTGAAAATTCTCAGAATTTTATGGCCTCCCCAGTCTAGTTCCGGAGGGTCCAGGCAAGGATCGGATTCTACTCTGATTCAATATCTTCTGAATTTTTCCACAGCAGCTAGTTTTTCAAGTGCCTGACACTATATTTTATTCCTTTCTTCCTTTGGTTACTGTTTATGATCTCTTTGGCTTTTATGATATCTTTTTAATTAGACGTTGGGAAAAGGATGCATTTTAAATCTTCCGTGTTAACCCAAAGTCCTCAGATTTTTCTAGATGAAGTCAAATTGTACAGCACACTCCCACACGCCTGTGTGAGAAACTTCTGGCACACAAGCGGCATCTCCTTTCTTTCTGTCCCACTCAAGAGTGCACAGAAGGAGAACAGTGAGGGCCACCCACTCATTCAGTAAATACTGGCTAAGCATCTGCTCTGCAGTATGCGCTGCGCCGGACATAAAATACCGTGACGAGGAGAACGGCGCACAGTCTGAGCCCTCACTGAGCTTAGAGAGTGGAGCAGACAGAAATTCATCGAACCATCACACCAACAAAGTTCAGCCAACTTCAGTTCTGTGAGATGGAAAGAATTCCGTCGATGGCTGGTGGTGCTGGTGGCATGACGTGAAGGTACTGAACGCCACTGAAACATACACTGAAGATAGGGTAAGATGACAAATTTTATGTCATGTGCATTGTGCCACGGTTTTTAGCATGAGAGTAAGCATTAGGAGAGCACGGCTGGAGAGCCTTCCCTGAGGAAGAAACGACTGAGCTGAAATCCACACGAACAACAGGGTGGAAGTTATTAGAGGAATAACCTTGCAACCACTTCAATTTACAAAAAGGATACATCATTCACAAATGGTGGCGCTTTATTATTGGCATGGCAGGACAACATATTTAAAACATTAGCCAATATTTTTCCCCATATTTCCTCTCACCTGCCTCCCCTTCTCCTGGTGCCTGCCCCGGGCATCAGGGTTAACCTGTACTTACAGTGCAGGGAGAAGGCAGACACAGAGAGGCACACAGACACAGCAAGGAGAAAATCAGAGAGCCTTCAGGACTCCGACTAGATGTGGGTTGTTTTTTATTTTTAAGACTAAGAATTTAGCCCTGACTGGTGTGGCTCCATTGCTTGGGCATCATCCCACAAAGCAAAAGGTTGCTGGTTTGATTCCCAGTCAGGGCACATGCCCATATTGCAGGGTTGGTCCCAGGTCAGGATACCTGCAAGAGGCAACCATCGATGTTCCCTCACTCATCGATGTTTCTCTCCCTGTCTTTCTCCCTCTCTTCCCCTCTCTCTAAGAATAAATAAATGGAATCTTCTTTTAAAAATGACTAGGAATTCAGCTGAAACAAAGAAAATGTGGGGTGTTGGTTTTGGAGAGAAGACAGAAAGCATAAATAAAGGAACAAGGACACCTGCCACTCCTAGATTTGAAAGAATGTCCCAAACTTGAGACGGAAAGCCTAAAGGGAAACAATGAGGTCTTAGAGGCTGGGGATGCTGAGGGAGAGGCACTCTGGGCCAACCCCACGGAGGCACAAAAATCCACAGGGAGGTGTGAGATGAGGCTGCTGGAGCAGAAACAAGCCTTCCCCGTTCTTGGGGAAGAGCCCCAGGGAAGAGGCAACAAGATGCAGAGAGGAAGTGGTTGCCTGCTGTTTCTGAGACAGCTACCCGGGGGCCACGGCAGCCTCAGAGTATGACAGAGAAATTCCTGTGCCCCCCAAAGCACAGGAGGTCGTAGAGTGAGCTGCTAAATCTGAGACTTGTGGCAAAGAAGATGCGTGTCTCCTTGGCAACCTGAGTGAGGTGATAACCAAGGACCAGATGAGCAATGGATTTCTCAACAGATGCCTACGGCGCAGGTGACATTGAGGGCTTAAACAAGGGCCCCTGCACACACACCTATGCCCTTGCATTACCCTCTGCCTCTTGCTGCACCATCCACCCCAGAGTCAGAAACATGAATTGACTAAGATGAAGTTTCTGCCCTCCTAACAGAATGAGGGGACAAAATAAAATTAGAATGACTCATAGGCAGATAAAGCCAGCTACAGATTTGGCTCCCTGATTTCCATATGAGATTCATACATAGTACAGACCTACCTCACATATACTGGAGTTTCAGTTCCAGACCACCACAATAAAGCAAATACCCCAATAAAGCAACTCACACAAATTTTTTTGTTTTCCTAGTGCATATAAAAGTTATGTGTATATTATACTATAGTCTGTTAAGTGTGTAGTAGCATAATGTCTAAAAAACAGTATGTATTTTTTTTAAGATTTTATTTATTTATTTTTAGACAAATAGGAAGGGAGGAAGAGAAGGAGAGAAATATCAATGTGTGGTTACCTCTCATGCACCCCCTACTGGGGACCTGGCTCGCAACCCAGGCATATGTCCTGACTGGGAATCGATCCAGCAACCCTTTGGTTCACAGGCCAGCACTCAATTCACTGAGGCACTCCAGCCAGGGCTATATGTATCTTAATTTAAAAATATTTTATTGCTAAAAAATGCTAACCATCATCTGAGCCTTCTGTAAGTCATAATCTTCTTGCCGGTGGAGGAACTTATAATAAAATGCAGAATCTGTGAAGCACAATAAAGTGAATAAAGCAAGGTATACCTGTAACAGCAAATTTCCTCTATGTACTTCTTTTAAAAATTTTATATATCTATTTTCAGAGAGAGGTGAAGGGAGGGAGAAAGAGAGGAAGAGAAACACCGATGTGAGAGAGAGACATTAATTGGTTGCCTCTTGTACATGCCCCAGCCAGGGACCAAACCTGCAGCCCCAGGAACGTGCCCTGTCGAACTGGTGACCTTTTGCTTTGTGAGACAATGCTCAGCTAACTGAGCCACACCAGTCAGGTCTCCTCTGGGTCCTTCTTTCGGTTCTTTGTGATACACCTGTGTGGTGTGGCACAAAGGTTTAGAACCACTGATGCAGATGCTCCTTGCTGGGACATCACTGACAAAGGCCAGCCTACCGGCCAGGGGAGGGATTGCAACAGTTGGAGGGCCCTGGACAAGAGCCCATGGCTCTGCTTTTTGTTTCAGTTCATCAGGCTGCCGCTTCCTTGTTTGTTACTTCTCATTTAGGAATTTGATAAATCTTATATGTTGCCTCAGGACAGTGATGATGTCTTAATTTTTTTAATCCCCTGATGAATACTCAGCACCTAGAACAGTGCCTGGTACATGCTAGGTCCTCAGTAAATATCTGTTGAATGAAAGACTGCATCTTTGAATCCTCTACCTAGTATAATGTCTCATACTGAATAAAGAATTTATGCAAACTTCAAATGACCACCAGGGGGCCTGAGCTTAACGTCTTGGCCAACTCTCCATGAAATTCTACCCAAAGACAGCCTGATGCTTTGAGATAATTTGGCCTAATTTTTAAGACTCAAAAATTGTGATCCAGCTGATTCATAATTGCAAAAATATTCTCAGCATCTGGGATGTAGAATGCTTAATTGATCATTCCTATCGATACCCAGTTGAATAGAAGCCTGGAGGTTAGAACATGCCACTTTTAAAATATTATGCTAAGCTGTTTAGGCCTTTAAATGTTGCATTAAACTCACAACACGAGAGTAACGCTGTGCTGGATGCTGAGAGCCATCTGTGTGGCAGGGAGAAAGTCGGGTTCCAATAGTGTGGTTATGCCGCCCTCTTGTGGTGAAATTCCCCAGTAGCACTTGAAACATTCCGGAGAGGGTGGGGGAAACTTCCTACAACACTTACTGCTAATAATAAATGTGTACTGACCACATTCTGTGACTTTGACAATTTTAACAGATGCTATTTACTTCACTTAATCTTCATAACAATTCTAGTTTCAAGAATACTACTTAGATCCTTGCATTACAGATGAGAAAAGTGAGGTTCACAGAAATTGGCATGCCCAAGTTCACCCCAGAGGAAGTGAAAGAGCTGGAATCCAACCCCAGGTGTGTCTGCTTCCACAGCCCACAGGCTTTCCACCGTACCATACAAATTATTATCAGCAGTATTTTGATTTATGTGTCATATACATGCATGTATAATGTGTATACACATACTCGTATATTATATAAAATGTGTTGAGTGCCTGCTCTGTACACACACCATCGGATCACGCTCAAGGTGGGCAAAGCTAAGACTTCTTCTGATACATTTTTAGCACATTGTTTACAAGCATTCAAGCACCTTCTTTTCACAGAATACGTGCATTCACCACTCACCAAGTATTTAAGAACCTACTCGGTGCCAAACATGGTTCAAGCTGCTGTGAGGCTACAACAGTTTGAGGTCCGAGTCTGAAGCCCCGTCCCTAAGAGCAGGGCTGAACCTCAGTCCCGCGTCTGCTTGCTGCTGTGGTGTTGTGGAGCATGCGCCTTGATCATTCACGTCCTAGATGATCTAAATTGCGATACTTAGTAGTTGGTAGTGGGTAATAGCTTTATAAAAAAGAAGAGGTGGGCACAGGAACCTTGCGCTGTGTTGTTTTAAGTGCGCTCATCCAGACAGCCCCGACAAAAGTGTCACTGCAAATCTGAACCTCGTGCTGTTTTTGTTACTGTCAAGGGGCCCGTTTCAGAATGTCAGCACTCGGGATGGAAGCAGAAAGACCCCACAGCCGCTGCCTGTTTCCCTGCTTAATGAGCCACCCTGCAGCCAAACATTCGGGGCACGTGAGCAAGGAATGGGAAATCTGAAGGAAGAGCAGTTTGGATCTCTATCCAATAGATATTCTATTCAATTCAGAAATGAAAGTATTTGAGGATGTGTTATTGAACCAAGACTCAGACAACAAGAAATGCAAGTCATTAAATTCCTATTTGCCCAACAACAAGGAAACCAAATAATCACTAAGACTCCTTTCATCTACAAAATATTCCGACTGAAATTAGAAAAAAATGTGTCTTTCTGTTTTCTTTCCTCTGAGCTCTGAGAATCAATGTTAAACATACCTCACCATGTTCTGAAATAATCATTTTGTTACCGCAAAAGCATTCAATCAATCAACAAAGATCTGTTGTGTTACGTGCTCAACATCACTTTGGGACTGGGTTTGAAAGGGAAGGAAAGCTGGTATGGTTGTTTTGTATTCTCTCTTAAACCCTGAGCACCTTGGCATCCATGGATGTGTCTTTCTCTCTTATTTTGGGGGTTGGGGGTCTCACTGTAGGTAAGCAGCTTTCTGGAGGCTGAGAGGCCATGAGAAGGTGGCTTTGGCTGGGAGGTGAACCCTAAAGAGGACGTGCCTGCCTGATGTAAGGAAGCAAAAACTGGCACCCCAAAACGTATCTGTCTGGCATAAGGGTTATTTTCTTTTTAGAAACAAAAGACTCGGAAAGAATCCCCCAAACTGCCTAAAGAATTTAAGATAGAAAGCCTGTTCCAGGAAGAGCTACCACCATAGATAACCATAATATAAACTGAATTACGTGTGGTAAGCAGACAGGAACCTAGCAAGGCCCATTTGATCCAAGTCTTCGCTGTCCTCTCTGTGACCCACTGTGTCTAGGTGGCCCACCACACATTGCTTTACTAAATATTAACCCTTTCACCTCCCTGTGAATTGCCTGATTTCCCTTTAAAGTCTCAAACCCCTATGTCCTCTCCTTAGCCCAGAAAGGCACACATAACCTCATTTTGCCTACCTTTGGAATTTTTCATGCCCCTGTGGCTTCCCCATGCATACATACCAAATCTTGATTTTCTCCTGTTAATCTGCCTTATGTCATTTTAATTATTCAACCAGCCATAAGAACCAGAAGGGAAATAGGGAGTTTTCCCCTGCCCCATACTGAAAAGGGGCTATAAGAAGGGGACAGGCAGGGATTGGCCAGTCTTGCAGACTTAGTCAACCAATTGCAAAATGCATTGACTTTCCCCGTCTCAAATCTGATGCTGAGCCTCCAAAATGGAACCTTTCTTCCCCCCAGTGACACTGACCTGCATATAAGTCTTTATTCCTGAGAAATTGCTAAGGAAACAAAAAACCACAAAAACCTCTGTGTTCTCCTAGCCAGCTGGCCACTGCAGGCAGGGGATGATGGAAGTGAATTCGAGCAGGAAGTGCATCCAGGCAGGACTCATTGCTTGTCCTGGGTGCCCACCCAAGATGTTCGTCCTGTGGGTATCAGGGGAGCAGAGATCCCCACTGGACTTAGACATGGCATTGGAGAGCACCCTCAGCAGACCCGGCTGCACAGCATGTCACACAAACCCCAGACATAGATTCCCCATATTTCAGTCTTATAAGAACATGCCTTCGGGTCACTGGAACCTGCTTGACTACTGAAAGGAATCAGAATTCTGCCACCCTGAAGAGGCCTTTTGGGGATATCGATTTTAAACTGTTTATTAAGAAACAAGACCCGAAGGGAGGCTGTGCTCCTCCCCCTTCCCTACCCAAGAGATTCGGACAGAAAAACCTTTTCTAGGAAGGAGAACTTAGGATGTTTGTCTTAACCTAGTTTGGGTTGTTTTTTTTTTAAGATTTTATTTACTTACTTACAGAGAGAGGAGGGTAGGGAGAAAGAGAGAGAAAAAAGCATTTATCGGTTGCCTCCCATACACACCCCAACTGGGGATCAGACCCACAACCCCTCCGGGAACCAAACTGGTGATTTTTCACCCTGTGGGCCGATACCCAACCAAATATGCGCCAGCCAGGGGCTAGCCTAATTTGGTTTAAGCATGGTAAATAGAGGGCTTCAGGCAGGGGCTGCCAGCTAGGCACCCCCAGTGCCCCACTGTTTCTGAGTCGGCAAGAATTGGCCTGCCTTGTGTGTTCTGTTCTTTCTCAACTACCTGTAAGTCACCTCTTCTCACTTCTGATATTTAAGTCCCCATACCCGTCCCTTTCTCCTTTGTCCAAAATGTCTTATATACTCAACGTTGCACCACTGTCTCTGGAATGTTCATGTCCATGTGAGTTCCCCACGCGCATGTACTAAACTTTGATTTTCTCCCATTAATCTCTGTTAATTTGGTTATCAGCCCAGCCAGAAGAATGTAGAGGTGGGGCGGAAAAGCATGAATATTTTTAGCCACCGCCACACTGCTAACTAGGTGTTGTAACCTTAGGCAAAGCTCCGGCCTCCCGTTAGTCTGTGCCCTTTTCTGAAATGAGAGGGTGAGATTAGGTGCCATAGAAGGGCCAGTCTGGCCTTCAACGTTTCTTTTAAAAAGTGAAAGTAAACTGCTGTCCCAGTTCGCTCTTGAGTCTTCAAAATCAGTTGTTTCGGAAGCTGTACATTTGCAAGCCATTTCCACCTTCCTGCCTCCTCGACCACGAAACGGCACAAGACGTGGAAGATGTGCTCGGCTACCGTGTCCGCTGTTAAAGGCCATTCTGTCCCTGCGACTGGATTCATTAGCTTTCCTACTGTAGCCCCAGTTAAAACGGAATTGGAAGTCAGACCAGATGAGTAAGTGAGGACTGACCAGGTCACCCGGTGTGGACAGAATGCTTTGCTTGGCCACTGCCCGGGCCTAATGGTGCTGCCTTATTGGGATCATTTGGTTTGTGTGTAGAGATGTTCCTTTTCAAAGTAAACACCACTGAGCATTCACACAAAATTCCACATAAGGTTACATCATGTTCCTCAAGCTTCAGATACGCGAAATGCTCTTCCTGGGGCAGCCTGACCTTCAGGCCTAACTGGCAAGTTTTTGATTACATTCCTCCCAGTGATGGCTTTTTACCCCACTCCTCTCTGAAGATGACAAGTGGTTAGTATGTTCCCTAGCAGCAGCCCTGCTGGTGTGTGGTAAGACCCCCATCTTCTCCAATTTCATTACAGTAAGGCGTTTTTATTTTATTTTTTGCCTCTTATCAGTGTGCCAGGCCAGTCCCTCGTGTCTCTTTCTAATTTACCTTCTGTGGACACACCTGGCCAGCTCACTGCCACCTGGTCACCCCCAGGCCAGCCAGAGTCCACAGTCTCACCCGAAGCATTCACCTGGCTTCGTTTCCTTCTGTGCAGTGAATATGTAAAGTTTCCACTCTGTCTGAGCATTTATACTGACCTACCTCCATTTATTTCCATCCACTCCCTTTTTACCTCTCCCAGCTCAAGGCCCCTGGCAACCTCACACAACAAGTCTCTCAAGCCTTCCTTTCAGAAGGAATGAAAATTAGGGTCTCTCTTTCAAGCCTGCAGGCGTAGGAACTCTGGAAACGTGGATGACTTTTACCAGTCACAAAGCTATCTCCATCACCCCCAACCCCACATCCTGAGAAAGAATGGCCCAGCATGCCTGCTGAGAGGAGCTCTCTGGGTGTCCAGGTTCGCACAGGCGCCGTGCACGCTGGATCTGCCGTCTCCCCTACCCTGTCCTGTTCTTTGTGCATCAGCCTGTCCTCTCTCCTGCAAGCCTACTCCCAGTGTGCCATGGGGCAATTGTTTTTATTAAAAGCAATTGCAATTAATACGTTTAATCTCTGGGAATGTTTACAATATCTCTTGGGGAAAAAAAGTGGGGAATCAGGGCTTGTGAGGATTGTATCTTCTAAGGTCTATAGTTGAACTTGCAAAAACTAAAGCATCTCTCTTTGAGTGAGGCATAAACAGCGGCAGCAAGCAGAGCTGTCCCAGTCATGTTATCAGTAATAATGCTGATTTTATTTCTGTCTGACTCCTGTGTCTTATTTCTTAGTTGGTTCTGAACCCAGAGAAGGAAGGAGGAGGGATGTATCACCTTCCTCAAACTCCACAAGGAAAACAAGTGTTAGATAATGTGTATTAAAATGATCTATGAATTGGGATAATACCATGGAGTAAAACAAAGTGCATAAGAAAAGCCTCCACCTTCCCTCTGTGTGTCTCCTTTACACTCACTCCTCTACAGAGCATCCGACACCCGATGTGGGAGAGTCCCCCGTGCCAGGGCATTCTGCAACACCGGCTGTGTTTTCTACCATTTAGCTCCACACTGACACTGTCTTACCCGGAGACAGGGTCTGATCCCTCAGGTTAAGGGCTCAGTCCCACAAGATTCTCCCCCTCTTACTTTAGGCATCAAAAGAAAGTCCAGGTTGTCACCTGTGCTTCTGACAAATCAACTGTAAATCAAAGGTTCCCATAGACTTTCTCCTCGGGGTCAATTAATTTGCTACAGTAGTTCACAGAACTCAGAAAAACTACTTACTTCTGTTTACCAGTTTTCTATAAAAGGACATGATAAAGGATGCAGGTGAACATCCAATTCAAAGAGACGCGTAGGACAGGGTATGTGGGAACAGGTGCGCCACTCTCCCAGCATCTCCACGTGTTCCCCGACCTGGAAGCTCTCTGAACCCCATATTTTGGGGATTTTTATGGAAGCCTCAATACATAGGCATAACCAATCATAAACTCTATTACCACCCCACTCCCCCCTCTGGAAAATGGGAGGGAGGGCTGAGAGCTCTCAGCTTGTAATCATGGCTTGGTCTTTCTGGTGACCAGCCCCCATCCAGGACCCCACCCAGAGTTGTTAGAACAAAAGAAACTCCTATCACTTAGGAAATTCCAAGGGTTTCAGGAGCCCTGTGTCAGGAACTGAGGGCACAGACCAATGTATACTTTTTCTGTTATCCCACACGGGGAGACCACTTCCTATAGATATTATGCACAGCACTTTTTCATTTTGGGATGAATATTTTTTTGGATTCATTATGTACTGAGCTATAGAAATATGATCATTCCTCCCTTGACAATATTTTTTGGAGGTTTCCTGGTGGGGACAATATATTTAGAGTTTCCTCGTGGGGTTTTGGGGGGGTTGTTTATTTGTTATTTGGATATTACCTTTAAGAATTTAAGCCCATGTTTGTATTTAACTAACAATTATTTTTTGGACTTTTTTTTATTGATTATGCCACTACAGTTGTTTCAATTTTTCTCCCTTTGACACCCTCCCAGTACCCCCCACTCCCTCTGGCAATCCCCCCTCCTTTGTTCATGTCCACAGCTCATGCATATAAGTTCTTTGGCAACTCCATTTCCTATGCTTGCTCTTAACACCCCCCTGTCTATTCTGTAACTACCAATTTGTACTTCTTAATCCCTTCACTTCTTTCCCTATTCTCTCCACACCCTCCTCCCAGCTGACCACTATCCCAGTGTTCTCCATATCTGTGATTCTGTTTCTGTTCTGCTTGTGTGCTTAGTTTGTTTTTTAGATTCAATTGTTCATAGTTATGTATGTATAGCCATTTCAATGTTCATAGTTTTGATCTTGTTTTTCTTAAATAAGTCGCTTAAACATTTCACATAATAGTGATTTGGTGATGATGAACTCCTTTAGCTTTACCTTGTCTGTGATGCACTTTATCTGCCCTTCAATGATAGCTTTGCTGGATACAGTAATCTAGGTTGTAAATCCTTGCTTTTCATCACTTTGAATATACTTCTTGTCAATCCCTTCTAGCCTGCAAAATTTCTTTTGAGAAGTTAGCTGACAGTCTTATGGGAACTCCTTTGTAGGAAATTAGCTGCTTTTAAGATTCTCTCTTTATCTTTCACCTTTGACATTTTAACTATGATGTGTCTTGGTGTGATCCTCTTTACATCCATCTTGTTTGGGACTCTGTGCTTCCTGGACTTGTGTGTCTATTTCCTTCACCAAATTAGGGAAATTTTCTTTTATTATTTTTTCAAATAGATTTCCAATTTCTTGCTTTCTCTTCTCCTTCTGGCACCCCTATGATGTTAATGTTGGAATGCTTGAAGTTGTCCCAGAGGGTCTTTACACTCTCTTCAAGTTTTTGGATCTTTTTTCCTCTTGTTGTATTGATTGGATGCTTTTTCTTCCTTGTGTGCCAAATCATTGATCTGGTTCTTGTCCTCATCCACTCTGCTGTTGATTCCCTGTAAACTGCTCTTTATTTCAGTTAGTTTATCCTTCATGTCTGCCTGGGTCTTTTTTAGGCTGTTGAAGTTCCCAATGAGTGTTTTGAACTCTGCATCTGACAGATTGCCTGTCTCCATTTTGTTTAATTCTTTTTCTGGAGTTTTGTTCTGTTCTTTCATTTGGTCCATATTTCTTTGTCTCCTCATTTTGACAGCCTCTCTGTGTTTGTTTCTATGTATTAGGTAGAGCTGCTTTGACTCCATGTCTTGGTAGCCTGGCCAATGTAGTAGGTGTCCTGTAGGGTCCAGTGGTACAGCCTCCCCTATCACCCAAGGTATGTACTTGAGGTGCACCCTTTGTGTGGGCTGAGTACTCCCTCCTCTTATAGATGATTCTTGGTTGTCATCAGCGGTCAATGGGAGGGATTTACCCGGTCCAGATAGCTGTTAGTAAAGAGGGTGCAGCCAGGGGGGCCCCAAAAGAAGGATTTGTAATGGGGTCCAGAACTCAGGATGTCCAGGAAATATTAAAAATATGGGATGTCCTCACCCCCACAAGTCTGAACTGGGGGATGGGACACATGGAGCAGGGCCATTGAGTGTTGTCTTGCATAGCAACAGTTTTGCAGATAACCTCTAGAATGGTCATTTAACATATCTATAACCTTTAACTGGTTTCATAGATGTTAAACAGTTGTGGCCATGCTTTGAGCCAGGGAGATGGGAATGAACTTCCCTGGTTACAGAGCCTGTACAAGAACTTGGAGATGATTGGCTCCACACCACAGGGCCATACCTGCCCAGACTTACTACACAGCCCAGAAAAGCTAGAAAAACATGAGAATGCTCACAAGTGTAGCTGATTGTAGGAGGAGTCACAAATGGGGCTGCAGAGGAAGATTGGTGCTGGGATTTAAACCCAGGCGTGGCGGTCCATGACAAGAATTACCACCCGGTTCTGGCAGAGAAGCACCACATGGCTTTAGCAGGGGAGAACCACACAGCTTTGGGTCTCCCTTTACCATGCAGCTTAGGAAGCCAGAAAGCAAGATGTAGCAGCAATGCAGAGCTCTTTCTTAGCAGTTTGGAAGAATGCAGGAAAGACTGCGGGAAGGAAAGGGATGAAAGGACTCTTGCTGGTGGTCTAGGAGAAGGAGCCACATGTGTTTGGATTAAGAACTGGAGATTCCGGTGACACAGCTGATAGTTCTGGGAACCATGGGAGGCCTGCCAGCCAAGTGCAGATTACTGGGAAGAACTGGGGGCTACCTGAGCCACCGACTTCTATTTCTTTTCCTGAGATATGGTACCCTAGACCGGGCAAGGGGGGGAAGGAAGGACTCTGTGTGTTTGTGGGTGTTTTAAAGGACTTTGGGATTTTAATGAAGACATTAAGTCAGCACTCTTAAGTCTG
>VMDR010006459.1:0-45355 GCA_007922815.1 Macrotus californicus | reverse complement strand
TCTCTCTTGTGATTAGACTGGGATATGTGTTCTTGAGAGACAGACCACAGAGGTACAATGCCATTCTCATCACATTGCCAAGAGTACATAACACATGCTTTAAGAGTACATCGTCATGCTTTATCACCGATGATGTTAACTTTGGTCACCTGACTGAGGCACTGTTTGACTCTCTCTACCTTCCCTCCCATTTCATACTGTTCTCTTTGGAAGGAAGTCACTATTTACAGCTCATATTTAAAGACTGGGGAGTTATGTTCCCTCTCCTTGAAGGCAGAGTATTTATTTACATAAGTTATTTGGAATTCTTCTGCACAGAAGATTTAACTATTCTCTATTTACTTATTTAATTATTATTTGTATCAGTATGGACATATGGATATTTATTTTCTTCTTTGAGTTATAATCCAATACTATTTTATTTAGTTGTTCAAATTGTTCCAGCTTTGGCTATGAGGAGCTCTTTCAGTGTCCTCTGAGAACCCTACATCTGTGTGGGTGCATTGTGTGTGTGTATGCACTTCCTTCCTTTCTTTTTTTTCATTTTTTAAAGTATATTTTATTGATTATGCTATTACAGTTGTCCCAGTTTTTTTCTCCCCTTTATCCCCCTCCTCCCTGCACCAACCCCAACCCTCCAGCATTTCCCCCACTTTAGTTCATCTCCATGGGTTGTATATATAAGTTCTTTGGCTTATCTGTTTCCCATACTATTCTTAACCTCCCCGTCTATTTTGTACCTACCATTTATGCTGTTTATTCCCTGTACTTTTCCTCCCATCCCCCCCTCTCCCTCACACTGAAACTCTCATGTGACTTCCATTTTTGTGATTCTGTTCCTGTTCTAGTTGTTTGCTTAGTTTGTGATTGTTTTTTAGGTTCAGTTGTTGATAGTTGTGAGTTTGTTGTAATTTTAGTGTTCATAGTTTTGATCTTCTTTTTCTTAGATAAGTCCCTCTAACGTTTCATATAATAAGGGTTTGGTGATGATGAACTCCTTGAACTTGACCTTATCTGGGAAGCACTTTATCTGCCCTTCCATTCTAAATGAAAGCTTTGCTGGATAGAGTCATCTTGGATGTAGGTCCTTGCCTTTCATGACTTGGAATACTTCTTTCCAGTCCCTTCTTGCCTGCAAGGTTTCTTTTGAGAAATCAGCTGATGGTCTTATGGGAACTCCTTTGTAGGTGACTGTCTCCATCCCTCTTGCTGCTTTTAAGATTCTCTCCTTATCTTTAATCTTGGGTAACATAATGATGATGTTCCTTGGTATGTTCCTTCCTGGGTCCAATTTCTTTGGGACTCTCTGGGCTTCCTTGGGCTTCCTGGAAGTCTATTTCCTTTGCCAGATTAGGGAGGTTCTCCTTCATTACTTACTCAAATAAGTTTTCAATATCTTGCTTTTCTTTTTTTCTTTCTGGCACCCCTATAATTCAGATATTGGAATGCTTAAAGTTGTCCCAGAGGTTCCTAAGCCTCTCTTCATTTTTTTGAATTCTTGTTTCTTCATTCTGTTCCGGTTGGAGTTTATTTCTTCCTTTTGTTTCAAATCATTGATTTGAGTCCCGGTTTCCTTGCCTTCGCTGTTGGTTCCCTGTATATTTTGCTTTATTTCACTTTGTATAGCCTTCATTTCCTCCTTTATTTTGTGACAAAATTCAATCATTTCTGTGAGCATCCTGATTACCAGTGTTTTGAATTCTGCATCTGATAGGTTGTCTATGTCTTCGTCACTTAGTTGTTTTTCTGGAGTTTTGATCTGTTCTTTCATTATGGCCATATTTCTTTGTCTCAGCACACCTGTTATGTGGTAAGGTGTGGAGCCTTAGGTATATATCAGGATGGGGCAATCCTCTTTGCTGCATCATGGTGCTGTCTGTGTGGGAGGGGTGAGAGAGGGAACAATGCCACTTGCTCTGCTCTGGTCCTACTTTCCATCACTTCCCTCACTTCCCACAAACAGATTGTGCACTTTCAGGTGCTGGTTCAACAACTGAACCTAAAACAAAAACAAAAACATACTAAGCAAACAACTAGAACAGGAACAGAATCACAGAAATGAAGATCACATGGAGTGGTTATCAGGGAAGGGTGGTGGAATGTGGGAAAAGGTACAGTGAATAAGAAGCATAATTTGGTAGGTACAAAATAGACAGGGGGAGGTTAAGAATAGTATAGGAAATGGAGAAGCCAAAGAACTTATATGTATGACCCATGGACATGAACTAAGAGGGGGGATGCTGCTGGGAGGATGGTGCAGGACAGAGGGAAATAAGGGTGAGGAAAAATAGGACAACTGTAATAGCGTAATCAATAAGGTATACTTAAAAAAAAAAGAAATGAGCTCCAGTGAACACCAACAGTTAGAAGTTAGTGAGATGAGGGTGAACCAGCGAGGGAGACTGAGGGGACAGAGCCTGAGGGTTAGGAGAGAAATCAGGCAAAAGAAGTGTCCTGGAGACAAGAGAAGAAGGTATCTCAGGACAAGCAGAGGGTTCTTGTATGAAATGGAACCAGTGGGTGAGGGAAGATGAACTCTGGAAATTGTTGGATTCAACTTGGTAAGGGCACTGGAGATCTTGATGGGAACTGTCTGGGGGAAGTGAGGGAGACAGAAGCCTGCCGGAGTTGGTCTGAGACACTAGGAAGACATGGAGAGGGAGTGTGTGGTGTCACAGTGTCCCAGGAAACTGATGGGTTCCTTCACTACACAGGGATCGCAGGACAGGGGAGGATGCGATCAGATGTCAAAGGTTTGCCACTGCGTGAATATGTGGAATGTGGGAGAGCAAAGCTCTAGTTGCCATCCAGCGTTCTGGCTTGTGTCCCTGGCTGGATGTTCTGACCTTTCTGAGATTGCAAACATAGGGAGAGAAACAAATCTTCAAGGGGGGCTGAGGAGTTCAGCATGGCACAATGAGTCGGGGCACACCAAGACTCTAGGTAGACAGGGCTGGGATGCATTGAATATTCAAGACTTCAGGAGAGAGATCTGGGCTGAGCTGCTAGTTTAGGAGATTAAAGCAAGACCAAGGCTGAAAACTGGCTCTGTAGTAAATGACCACAGGTATCTTCCATTTATCAAGTGCATTCTATCAGACATTAGATGCTTATATGCCTCACCTTGTTGGCTCTCGCAGCCACCCTGTGACATCAGTAACATCATTTTCCCAGATGTGGTACAAATGCTTGGCAGTGTTAAGTGACTTATCCAAATCACACTTGAATTAAATGATATTTCAACATACAAACTGTTTTGGTACTAAAACCCAGGCTCCTCTCAGGGTCTCTGAGTTTAGCAGGGACATTGGACTCCCCACTCAAACCACACAGCGTGCCAGGCCTGGGGCTGAGGTCCCGGGTGAGGGCCGTGTGGTGGCACGGGCACACAGTAGCCCTCTAAATGATGCTGGGTTGGAATGTGTTAGTGAGTTCTTCCAAAGTCCATGAGTGTGGGCAGCCTGGAATCTGAAGCTGATCAGTTGTCCTTGACCACTGGCAGAAGGTATGCCTGGTTCAGGGCTGGTTGCCCTGGCAGAACCTAGGAAAATTCCCAGAGACAAGCTTCCCACGGGGAAGAGTTGACCAAAAGGAGCTACAGCCCACAGAAAGTGTCTGTGGAGACCAGGAGCTTAGCAGCCACCTTCCCTGTTTCCCTGCGTCTGCCTGCCTTGCCTGTGTTACTACCCTAGCCAGAGCTGCCAATCCTGGGGACTTGATCTTACCCAGGCAGCACAGTCTACTCTCTTGGAGTGGGCAAGGCAGTGGTTCCTCAAAGAGTTAAAGGTAGAATTACCACATGACCCGGCAATTCCACTCCTAGGTATACACCCAAAAGAACTGAAAACAGGTACTCAAACAGATATGTGTATGCATATGCTTACAGTAGTACTATTCACAATAGTCAAAACATGGAAACAACCCAAATGTCCATCGAGTGATGGATAAGCAAAATGTGAATATCATTCCACCATCAAGACAAATGAAATAATGATACAGCTACAACACAAACCATAAAAACTTTTCACTAAGTGAAGAAAGCCATACAAAAACCACCTCATTTTGGATAACTCCATTTATATGAAATATCCAGAACAGGCAAATCTATAGATATAGAGTAGGCAGTTTAGGGGTTACCAAGGGCTGGAGTGAGCAGGAGGAAAAATTGGTATGGGTTTCTTTCTGCAGTGATGAAAATGTTCTGGAATTAGTGGTGATGATTGCACAACTCTATGAATACACTAAAAAAACTAAACTGTATACTTTAAATGGATGGATTTATGCATGTGAATTACAGTTGTCCACCTTTATCCACAGGGGATACAATCCAAGACCCCCCAGTGCTTGCCTGAAACTGTGGATAGTACCAAGCCCTACATATACTATGTTTTTTCCTATATTTGCTTACTTTTTCACTTAGAGGAAGCACTTTGCAGCTTCTCTGGCATATCCAAATTGCTAGCATCACGACTCTTACGCTTTGGAGGCATTATTAAGTAAAAAAAAAGGTGACCAGAACACAAGCACTGAGATACCATGACAATCGATTCAATAACCAAGATCACTACTAAGTGACTAATGGGCAGATGCAAATACAGCATGGAAACACTAGGCAAAAGGACGACTCTTGTCCTTGACGGGACACAACTGAATTGTACAAGATTTCATCATGCTACTCAGAACAGCATGCAATTTAAAGCCTATAAATGGTTTATTTTTGGAATTTTCCATTTAATATTTTCGGACTTCAGTTGACTGCAGGTAATTGAAACCATGGAAAGCAAAACTGTGGATAAGGAAGACCACTGGACACCTTAAGTTTTTTAAAAGCTGAGAGTAAATTCTCCAATCGTGTAAGGACATATTCTCTAGCACCCCCGATGTGTGAACACAGACTCTTGTTTGTTGCCTCCATCTTAGGCTGTGTTGAGGAAACAGCAAGTGTGGGGACCTGGAGAAGGAGCCCTCTCACAGTAGCTTGAGCAAAAGGGAAGATTTACCAGATAGATGCAGGAATAGTTCATGACGCCTGAGGGCAGGCAGGGCAGGACTGGGGAAGTGAAAACAGGAAGGGAAAGCTGTTGGGACCCAAGGCAGCCCCTTTTCCAGTCTCCCTCCTGTCTCTGCTCCAAGCTTTGCCTCTGCTTATGTAAGAATCCACATGACTGCCCCAAAGGCCCTGTCTGTTTACCTCGAGCTCAACACTGGCTAACACCTGACCTTGACTCTCATGCTCCAGCTCTAGGATACATACAATCTGATGGGACCAATCCTGTGTTTGGATAGATTCCCAATCAGCTGAACCTCAGAAGAGGCTGGGAAAAAAATGGGCCATTCCTTTTGTATTCTAAGGATAGTTTGCGCCACTAAGTGGTGGGGCAGACAGGCTGAAGAACACCTGACCCGTGGACTCCAACATGCTGTGTCATTTGTCTCTGCTTCTCTCTGGATGTCAGCTTTGTTCCCTCACTGCAAGCTGGTGTTTTCCACGTGGCTGCCAGCAGCTGCAGATCTACGCACCATGGAGAAGGAAGGATCCTTCCACTCCCAACATGAAGGATCTCAGGGAACTCCGTTTAGCCCAGCTTAGGTCATGGAAAAGGACATGAGGTAAATGGAGACCCAGGGATGGGTAATAATCCAGCAAGGTGTCCCTCTATAGACATGTGAATGGGGTAAGGACAGTTCCCAGGAAGAAGGAGGGAAGACAGAACTACAGATGTCTTCCGTGGGGTCTATGAAAATTGGAGATTGGGACAGGATAGGAACACTACCTTATCTGATCAATATGTGAGGGCATCTTGGAGGAAGGCAGGACCTGGGAAGTGTTTCCATGACAGAAGAGTTAGCATCTGGTACCTTCAAAGTTGCAGCTACTATAACAAAAGATTGGTAACTATCTCAACAGACTCTGATAATCAGGGGAGTGTCAGGGAGGCCTTCACCAACAAAGCACCATAAGCCACATACCTGTTAAGATCCCAGTGTATGCTCAATACTTTCACATTCCCAGAGCACCTGCAAATTAATTCTTTCCCTGTTTTTCAGAAAAGGGAAACTGAGGCTCTGAGAGGCCAAGTCACCCATCTCAGCAAGATTCACTGAAGGACTTCTGACTCCAGCTTGGACTCCTTCCATTGTCGTGCACACCTCCCCCTTTGCAGACCTCTGAGGTGGTGGGGGGTCAGGGCTGGGGCTGGATGTGGAGCCTAGATGTGTGTGGCCAGATGCGAGCATCCTAGACCTCAGAAACTACAGCTACAGAGCCTATGGCCATTGCTAGATACTTCAGAGCTCCTGTGGGAGCTGCTGGAGTATGAGACAGGCAGAGAGTTTGTATGTCTGGGAGATCACATCCTCCAAATAAACACATCCAAGAGGAAACTTGGGGCTCCTCCCTGTGACTGAGGCCATTTGTTTCCAAGCAGTAAACTGTGGCTGACCTGGAGACTGGCTGATAATTCCAGAGAAGAAACTCATCATTGCTCCACAGACTCCAAGGTGCTTGTCCTCAGGGCCTCCCCAGACCTCCAATACAGATGTTGGGGTCCTTCTGTGTCTATCATCTCTGAGGAGACAGGCCTGGGAGGAGCCTGTTTGTTCCAGAGAAGTCTTGGGGGAAATGCAATCACTGTTTACATTTCCCAGTAAGACTGAGATTTGGGGCAGATGAAGTAGATGTGTCTTAGAAACCCCAGAAAAGACACAGAGAAGAAGATTCCAACCCAATGTGAAGAGACTTCTAATGTTGAGAGATGTCTGTAGAACAAATGTGGGTTACTCTGTGAGTAGTGGGCTCCTTATCATTGGAGGTGTATGAGCTGAGATCAAATGTCACTTTGAAGGAGAGATGTGGAGGGAATTGCAGCAGCACGGATGAGTCAGTCTATGTGACCCTCTAAGTCTTCTCCCAACCCCGGGCTTCCAGGCTTCTGTACTCCTCTCCCAAGCTTTACTTCCATTCCATTCCTCTTGTTCTAGGGAATACTTATGAGATGACCGTTGCCGTTTGCTTCCCGGCATCTTTCGCACCCTCCCAACATTCCGGGACAGCTGCCATGCACTTCTGGTGGACTGGCCCCACCTCCAGCCTCAGAAGACTGTGGGGAGGCCCTGGTTCGTCTCAGCCAGTCAGCATGCCTCTATCTCTTGCTACTGTGAAAGGTTGCTGGGTGGGCAGTAACTGAAGATTAAGGCAATCAGGCAGAGCACTCACCTCGGCATAAATTTTGGTTCAGGTGAGGGCACAGGACCTCAGCAAGACAAACCAGAGTGCAGTCCAAGACTACAGTGTGACTGCTGTGGGAAGGATTGCTCCGTCTCCCAGTGGACATGATGAGGAAGCACGTGCCCAGCATAACAGCTGTATTTGGTGCCCTTCCCATACCCTCTGTCCTATTTCTAATTGCTAGCTCTTGGGTGTTTTCTTTTTGTTTTTTGCCTGAGGCTTTTTCTGAGGCTTCTGGAGCCCACTCTGCCTGCTCCTAAGGTTGTTGGGATAACTCTGGTACATGGTTCTACATCATTCCCCCAATTCCCCAGTGGGATTGCTCTAGTTTTCAAAAGGTTCTTTTCTAGATGATCCTTTAGGCACCATTTTCCTTCCCTATCACAGTTTCCCGTTTTTCTAGTAATGTTTCCTGGGATTGCCTCCCAAATAAACTATTTATTCTTACATTCCCATCTCAGGATGTGGGGGGACCTAACCTAAAGTACCTAGATTGTTGCTGACTGCCATGCTGAAGCCCCAGGGGAGCCAGCCAGTAGACGGAGACTAGGACCATGGAAGAAGGCAGGCCAGGAGAACAACAAAAGTGGGTCCTCAGGGACATTGATGAGCCATTGAATCCACCCTTGCTTGAAGTCTAAACATTTCTTGTCCTCTAAACATTTCATTTGTATGAACAACAAATTCCCTTCCTGGTCTAAGCCAACTTGAGTTGGGCTTTCTAGTACTTGCGACCAAAATCATTGTGAGTGATTTCATTCACAACATGGAGACCCCCAAGCGTGGCCTTGCAGGTAGGGGTGGGCGACAGTAGATGCTTGATAATAAGACAGGGAGAGACAGCCTGCCGTGATAGACAGAGTCAGATGGACACAGTGAAGCTGTCAGCCCCGCCACTCAGAAGAGCCACTTACTTTCCCTCTTTCAGGCTTAGCGTCCTCATCTGTAAAACAGGAGCAAAGTTACTAGTCTTTCAGGATTATTGGGAGTTTAAAAACAACACTTGAAAAGTGACTAGCATATGGCAAATATTCAACAAATGGTAGTTATCTCTGACAATGGAAGAAGAAGAAAGAAAGGAGAAGGGAGAGGAGGATGTCACCTGTGCCCTTGAAGACTCTGGAACAGAAGTTCAGAGCTGGGGAGAGAAGCAGGGACTGGCCCAGTCTGACTGGGGAGGAGGGTCTGTCTTGGGATGGAGAGAGGTGAAGGTAGTAGCTGACAGTCACCTAGCACTTTCTGAGCACCAGACATTGTTCTGAGCCCTTTTCACTTATCAATTCATTTCCTCTTCACAAAAAACGCTATGAAGCGTGTACTGTTATTACTATCACTTGCCACTTTACAGAGAAGGAAACTGCGGCATGGAAAGGTTAAGTAACTTGCTCGAGGTCTCAGAGCAAGTGCGGGGCAGAGTCAGATTGCAACCCATGTGGTCTGGCTGCAGAGCCCACACTTTTGACCTCACTCTGCTGATTCTTTGCAGCCCCGAGATAAGAATAATAATGCTGCAGATGCGGAGTGGCTTTCATTACAGGATAAGGCATTTGGGCTCTATCTAGTAGGCAATAAGTGTTTACTGGTGCAGGCCCGGGGACAGTGAGAACATTGCATAAGCCCCTGGTAATTGGTTAAATAGCTATGGAGTCATCCTAGGAGGCAGAATTTCATTCCATCCTTCCCACGGGAACAAAACCTCCAGTGTGTTTTTTAAAGGGGAATCCAGAGATCTGGGAAGCTGTTCTTACTCCAGTGAGAGATGAGCTAATGATGGAGAAAAATGATGGTCAAAATGAACTTGAAGAAAAACTACCAAATACACCCTAAACTGTTCAAGAGATTGGGAAACATCATTCTCCAAGGAAGGCAGACTCTTACCCATCTTGAGACTGTTGAGGTTGAAGGAATACCATAAGGCCCTTCAAAAATAAACCCCAGGAAAGGACATATATGTTCTTCTAAGTTTCAAGTCACACAGCTATCTTGCCCCGCACCCAAAGACCTAGAAAAATTATAGCAAACATATTTAAAAGTCACCACATAAATACATAACAGTTCTCAGAAACAAGGAGAAGATATAGAAGTGAACCAGAAATGTGGAGAATCCTTAAGAAACCCAAAACATATGATGGGCTTGGATCTTAAAAATAAAGTGTGATACAGAGTAAACGTGCCTATGATATCTGTGGTATATCCAGAGAAAAGCATCTCTGCTCAGCTAGAGGTAAGGAAGGGGACTGTGGCTGGAGACACAACCTGGGGAGTCCTTGGGATGGATCTGCCTGGAGGCCACCAGTGAGGACACTGAATGGGTGGAATTGCCCGGACAGAGGGCACTCTCAGTAGTGTGAATGAGATAAGGGCAAAGGATATTAGAGGATAGTCAGAGGGAAGTGATTCTACTCAAGGACCAATCATTCAGTTCCTTGACTCTAATCCTGAATGCCACCATCTTTATCGCTCCCCCTAGAAGGTTTGCGGAAAGACATTCTTAGGAAGTTGAGAATGAATATGCCAGAGACAAGTTTACTGGTGGGATTCTTGCTCTCTCTCCCTAACCCCACCCACCATTTGTGTTATTTCCTTGAGCTGAGCCATAGCCAGACATGACCTTCAGCCATGACCTGAGATCTGCAGCTCAGAGCACGTTGAGCCAATGCCCTTCCCTTCTCAACAGGTCGAGGTCTTCAAAGCCCTCAGGAAGGACTCATCAAGGGCAGGCAGTTAGGACTGAGGCTCTGTCTGGGACAGAGATTTGAAGCAGAGGGTCTTCTCATATGACTGGAGTCACAGCATCCAGGACTTAACAAACACTGGCTTTTCCTGCTACATCCCCTGGGAGATCAAATCTCAGCCTTTGAGAAAGGAAGAGAAGGTACTTCTGGTTGAACTTGGTGGGTTGAACACTGACATTAGCTTTCACTCCATCATTTTCTAAAATGAGAGCAAAAAAGATCAAGAAAAGGTAAACCAATAAAAATAATGAGACTAAGAGAGGGAATTATGCAACATAATTTTCCAGGCTGGAAAGCTAGTGTAAGAGCGTAACTAGCCTTAGTAGAATAGAGAAAGCTGAATCATAAAAGCACAGGTAGAACACCATGAAGCAAGCTAATTTATAGTGCAGAAGCCCAAAAGGCATGGGAACAGGTGACATTCCTTCCCTCTGGAAGTGGGTGTGAAGGTAGAGCCAAAAAGAGGAATGATTAGTCAAAAGCCTGTTTAATTGCCCAACTCATTTAAAAATTTATGTCCAAAGACTTCTGGCCAAGATGGAGGTGTAGGTAGATATGCTTTGCTTCCTCACACAACCAAAAGAAGGACAACAACCATTTAAAAACAAAAACAAAACAAAACAAAAAAACAACCAGAGCTGCCAGAAAATTGAATTGTATGGAAGACAAACAACCAAAGAGTTAAAAGAAGAAATATTCATCCAGACTGGGGTGGAGATGGACAGTCAGGGCAGAGAGGATACATGACAAGGCAGTGGCTGGTGGACTAGGCAGTTCCACATTCTTCTGTGGATAAACTGGGAGGAACAACTGGGGAGTGAGAGAGACCTCACAACCCAGGGTTCCAGAGTGGGGAAATAAAGCCTCAACACCTCTGACAGCAAAATTCTGTGGGGGTTGCAGTGACAGTGAGAGAAACTCCCAGTCTCACAGGAGAGTCTGTTGGAGGGACCCACTGGGTCCCAGAACATACACAAACCACCTGCCTGGAATCAACATCGGAAGGCCCCAATTCGCTTGTGGGTAGCAGAGGAAGTGATTGAAAATGGGTCAAGAGCTGACCAAGTGGCATTGCTCCCTCTCTGATGCCTCCCCCACATACAGCACCACAACACAGTGAAGTGGGTTGCCCTGCCCTGGCAAATTCCTAAGGCTCTGCCCCTTACAAAGTAATAGGTGTGCTGAGACAAAGAAATATGGCCCATATGAAAAAACAGATCAAAACTCCAAAAAAGAACTAAGTGACGAGGAGATAGCCAATCTATCAGCTGCAGAATTCAAAACACTGGCAATCAAGATGCTCAAAGAAATGATTGAAAGCCACTTTGCTGCGTCGTGGTGTTGTATGTGGGGGGAGGGGTCTGAGAGGGAACAGTGCCACTTGCTTGGCTCTCAGCTGGCTTTCAGTCACTTTGCCTGCTACCCACAAGCAAATTGGGCCCTTCTGGTGCTGATTAGTGAGTAGGTGGGTGAGTTTGTGTATGTTCTAGGACCCTGTGGGTCTCTCCAATGAACTCCTTTGTGAGGCTGGGAATTTCTCCCACTGCCGCAACCCCCACAGTTTTTACAGCCAGAGGTTTTTTTTTGTTTTGTTGTTTCTGTTTTTAACTTTTTTTATTATTGTTCAAGCACAGTTGTCTCCATTTCTCCCCCACCACCATTCCCCCTGACCCCAGCCATCCCCACTTCCCACCCTTGATCCTGTCCCCCTTTGGTTTTGTCCATGTGTCCTAAAAATATGGAATGCTTCACGAATTTGAGTGTCATCCTTTTGCAGGGGCCTTGCTAATCTTCTCTGTATCATGCCGATTTTAGTATATGTGCTGCCAAAGGAAGCACACTGCTAGAGGTTTTGAGGCTTTTTCTCCTTGTGCAGGAACCCTGGGTTGAGTGGTATGTCTTGCTCCTCACTTGTTTCTCCCAGTTTATTCACATGCAAATGTGGGACCACCAGCCTCCCCTGCTCAGTTCTCCAGCTGCCACCTTGCCACACATCCTCTCTGCCCTGGCTGCCCATCTCCACCCCTCCTACTGGTCTGGATGAATGTTTCTTATTTAACTCCTTGGTTTTTGGACTTTTGTACAGTTTGATTTTCTGGCAGTTCTGGTTGTTTTTTTTTCATTTTTTAATTGATTGTTGTCCTTTAGTTGTGCAAGGAGGCAAAGTGTATCTACCTACGCCTCCATTCTTGGCCAGAAGACTCATTTCTTAATTCCTATTTTCTTTTTTTATAGAAGATTTTATTTATTTATTTTTAGAGAGAGGGGAAGGGAGGGAGAAAGAATGGGAGAGATGCATCAATGTGTGGTTGCCTCTCGTGCTGCCCTACTGGGGACATGGTCTGCAACCCAGGCATGTGCCTTGACTGGGAATTGAACCAGCAACCCTTTGCTTTGCCTTCTGGTGTTCAATTCACTGAGCCACACCAGCCAGAGCCTTACTTCCTATTTTCTACCTATACTTCATGGGAGATCTCATCCTGTCCCATGGATTTCAATAGCATCTCTATGTTGATGATTCCCAGCCCTAGTCCAGATCTCTATCTTTAATTTTATCTCAAACTTCCTATTTGACATCTCCATTCGAATGCCTAACAGACATCTCAAATGAGCCATATCTAACACTGAGCTCCTAATCTTTCCCATAAACCTGCTCTCCTGCAGTCTATCTCTCCCATCTCAGTTAATGGCAATTCTAATTTTTCCAGTTGCTTAGGTAAAAACACTTGGTATTATCTCTCACACTCCACGAGAAACCTGTCAGGAGGTTCTGCCAGCTCTACTTTCAGAATATATCCAGAGTCCAGCCACCTCCCACCATCCTGCCAGCTAACAAGCTGGTCCCAGCCACCATCATCTCTTGCCTGAATTACCAGTGGTTTTCAACTAGTGTCCCTGCTTCTGCCCTAGCTTGCATCTAAGTATAATTCAGATCATGTCACTCCACTCGTAATCCTCCATGTCACACCCAATGTTAGCCACTGTCCTTACAGTGATCCACAATGTGTGAGACCCTGTTTCCTCTCCAGACCTTATCATCTTCTACTTTCCCTCTTGCTGTCCTGGGTCCTACTCCATGTCCTCGAATATGACCAGCCTAGTCCAACCTCAAAGCCTTGAACTTGTTTCCTCTCCCTAGTATGCTGTTCCTCCTGATATCTCCAAGATTTTGCTCCCTCATTTCATTCAAGTTTTCACTTATCGACTTCTCAGAGGGGCCTACCCTAACTACCCCATCTAAAGCATCAGCTGCTGGCTTTTCTTATCCTCCTTTCCGGCTTTATTTTTTTTCTCCATAGCACTTGTATTTCATAACATGTTACTTATTTACTTACTTATTGTGGTGGTTAGTTTTAGATGTCAATCTGACTGAGTGCCCAGATACTTGCAAAATAGTAGTCTGGGTGTGTCTGTGAGGGTGCTTTTGCATGAAAATAACATTTGAATCAGTGGACCGAGTACAGCAGATTGCCCTCCCCTATGTGGACGGACCTCATCCAATCTGTTGAAGGCCTGAATAGAGTAAAAGGCTAAGTGAGTAATAATTCTCCCTCTGTTGGGACATTGGTCTTCTCCTGCCTTCAGACTCAGACTTGGACTGGAGAAAATATATATATGGAGAGAGAGAGAGAGGGATCTCTTATTGGTTCTGTTTCTCTGGAGAACCTAGACTAATACAGTTATCTATTGTCTAAATTCCTTCACTAAAATGTAAGCTTGCTGAGAGCAAAGGTTTTTTGTAGTTTTGTCAACTATTTTATCTCCAGTACCTAGAACAGTGCCTGCACAAAGGAAGTACTCAGTAAAGTTTTGGTGAATGAGCAGCTCCTCTCTGGTCTCTGCTTGTTAGGTCCCCCCTTCCAGGATACCCTCCACATTGTAGCCAAGGTATCCTGTCAGAGGCACATATTCAACATGCCATCTCTTTGACCAAGAATCTAGTGGTCTCAGACTGTGTGATTGTATGAGGTTGTCCAGCGACCCTTGACCTTCCAGGCCAATCTAGAGAAGGCTGATGATACATCAATCTACACCGGAAGTTTTCTGGGCAGGTGAGATGCCAGGCCAATGGGGCCAATGAAATGCTGACAAGAATGATAGACAAGATATACCAAGATCGGTGAGGTGCATGAAGAAAGAAGAAAAGACAGGAGTAAGAGAAGGTGGGTGATGAAGTTGCAAGGAGAGGAGTTATGATCAAAGAGAGATGTTTGCATTTTCAATGTTGGGGAGGGTGATTCTGAGTGTCATGGCCAGCATGTGGCCAGGGGAAGTGTGAGGACTGGAGAACAGTGGAAGGGACAGTCCTTGGAAATGAGGCCATCAAGGAACTGAGAGGGCAGGTGGTGATGAACCATCATATCATTCCTGGTCCACTCTGGAAGTGAAAGAGAACATCATTAATTTAAAATTGACACAGGAATAACTGGCATGAGCCTGGACTGTCCTGAGTAAACTGAGACATGTAGTCATCCTAATACTTAGCCACTCAGGCTGATGGCAGGCAGGCCTCAGGGTGGAAAAAAGACACTGTCCTGGTGTGACGCCACCAGGAACTGAAGGGACATGCAGGCAGGTGAGCACAGAGTGAGAAAGGTGGCATGGCCAAGGAGCTCACCAAGTGGGAGAAGCCTGGGTGGGGGTTATTAAGCTAGACAATGAGATTTATTCCACCGCATACACAAGTCACAGTTTTTTGGACTTTTCCAAACTTTTTTTCAGCCTCATAACTTTCCTGAGAGTTATCCACTGAGCTTCCTGTTTTCGGAAAGCGAAACCGAGGCAGAGTGTGATTTAGGTGACTGACCCAAGGCAAAGCAAGGAAGCCCCTGAAGTAGGGTTGCTGCATAAGAGATCGGGCATCAAATGAAATCTGAACCTCAGATAAACAGCAAATAGTATTTTAGTATAAGTATGTCCCACATATTGCATGAGACATACTAATACTGAAAAAACATTCTTTGTTTATCTGAAATTCAAATTAATCTGGGCAACCTTGTATTTGTTTGTGTTTTGTTTTGTTTTTGCTAAATCTGGCAACCCAAAAGGAAGGGTAGTAGGCCAGAGTGGCAGTGTGATTCAGAGCATCTTGTTAGTGGCCCAGGAGGCTGAAAGAGCAGGGCCGGGTCTGAACATGCCTGAGAGAAGAATGGCAGAGGAGGGTGGTTAACGTGGGTCAAGTACTCTAAACCAGCAGAGTCAGCGCACTCACTCATGATCAGATAGAGCCGTGGAGCCCACAAACGGTGCTCACATCTGTTATTTTAATTGGATCCTCCAGCTCTGGGAAGTAGGCTCCAGACAGATCCCCCTGCCTAGAGCACTGATCAGGACGCTGAGGTTCAGGAAGGTTTTGTTGAGGTTCTGGAGTTGGACTCACAAAAGAAGAGGTCTTGGGAAAGGGCACCAGCTCATGCAGGAACCATGGAAAACCCTGAAACAGACCCTGGGGAGTGTGGTGCCACTAAGGGGGCAGGTAGGGTGCAGGGGAAGGGCTCAGCCTGAGAGCCAGCAGGGAGAGGGAGGGAGGGGCAGGGAGAGGACGAATGACCAAAGCTCAGGATCCGCTGGTAAATCATTAGCCTTCACAGAACACAGAAGCTGTGGGCTGTTATTATAAACGAATGAAATGAAATAAAATACAGAAAGAAGGAAATACAATAAAGCAAAATAAACGAGAAAAACTAAAAAGAATAAAGATGTCAAACCCCCTGGTTCAGGTAACCTGAACTTTCTCAGGGCCTAAGGTGGGCTTGGGCACAGAGCTTTTGGGTATAGACTGGGAAGCCCAGGGACAGCAAAGGACAGTGATATCAGGCAGCTGAAGCTCTCAGTGACCTTATGGCATCTCTTATCTCTTTGAGCCTCACTTTCCTCTGCCATAAAGCCCAGTGGTGAGCTGAATAGCAATTCACTGCGTGGGTTCTTCAGAGGAGCTTGGGAGACCTTCAAGCTAGTTCCCAATTGTCAGATGACAATGAGTGTTGCCCCAGGTGCTGGGGTCATTGCATTCATTCACCAGCATGAACTGATGCCCTACTGTGTGCCAGGCAGCTTGCCATGTGCTAGGCAAGGTCTTTGCCTTCGTGGGACCTACATCCTGGGGTATGTTTAGGGGGAGTGGGGAAAGACAGGCAAATAAGTGAATAAGCGAATAAACAAGCAGGAAGGCAATGTCTGAGTTGAAGCCCGAGTGATCTGTGCAGCCAGGCAAATATTTGGGCCTGAGTAGTCCAGGCAGTAGAGATGGCCAGTACAAAGATCTTCAGGGGCCACCAAGCTGAGGGTGTTGGAAGAGCAGAAATAAGGCCAGTGACTAGAAAGAAAGTGGGTGAAGTGAGAGAGAGGGACAGGTTCTGCAGGACCATGCCCAAGCTAAGGACTCTGGGCTTTTTTTGAGTGTGGTGGAAGCTATTTGAGGGGTTTGAACAGCAGTGCAATAGCATCAGACAGATGTTTTAGAAGGTAGCTTAAGGAGTACATGTTGATCTCTGGCCAGTATGGCTCCTTTGGTTCTGTAAACCAGAAGGTCGCTGATTCGATTCCTGGTCAGGGCACATGCCTGGGTTACAGGTTTGGTCCCTAGTTGAGGCATATGTGAGAGGCAACTGATTGATGTTTCTCTCTCACATTGTTGTTTCTCTCCCTCCCTTCCCCTGTCTCTAAAATCAACAAGATGTCCTTGTTGAGGACACTGTGCTAAGCCAGGCTCAGAAGACAAATACTACATGCTGCCACTTATATGAGAAATCCAAGAGTTAAACTCTGAGAAGCAGAGAGTGGAACAATGATTGCCAGGGCTGGGAGGAAGGGACAATGGGGGAGATATCAGTTGAAGGGTACACATTTTCAGGTGTACAAAGTGACTAAAGATCTACGGTACAGCAAAGTCCCTATAGGTAGCAATATTGTATTGTATACTTAAAAATACTCTAAGAAGATAGGTCTTAGGTTAAGTGTTCTTCTCTCTCTCTCTCCCCCTCTCTCTCTCTTTCTCCCTCCCCACCCCCATACACACACAAGAAAAAAAGATGTTATATCATGACGAGGTACACCAGTGATGTACACAAGTGTATGTTATTTTTTTTTAAGAAATGAAACAAAGATATCACAAGACAATAGATATTTTGTGCAATGTATTCTGATGGTCTTAACTCTTCTATTTCAATAAAATAAAAATCAAGCCACAACCCACTCATTGATTGTAACTTACATGCTGCCCTGCTTTTAGAGTATCACTCTGGCTCTTGGCTATAAAATGTGTTGTGGAATAGTACAGGGGCTTAAAAGAAGCAGTAGGAAAGGCAGTGGGGAGGGTGTTGCACAAATCCGGGCCCAAGAAAAGAGAGGACTGGACAAGGATGTTGGTGATGAGGTCAGAAGCAGGTGGGCAGACATGGACCGTGTATCTTAGAAGCAGCATAGATGGGACTTATTAGTGAGTTAGATGCAAAGGGAGGGAGTAGGAAGAATTAATAATGACTTCGTTTTTGGCTTGGGTTTTTCGGGAACAGTAGTACTGATTAACTGAAGTGGGTTGCCCTGGGGAAGGAGCAGATTGCAGGTAACAAAGAGTTCTGTTTGGGCCATGCCAACTTCAGTGCAATTTTATTCCTCTTAATTCTGTTCTTGACTTAGAGTCAGCTCCAGAGAAAGTACGCAACAGGTAGAAAGCAACACCACAGTGAAATGTTAAGGCAAAATGAAAAATGTAGTTATATCTACTCAAGGCTTACTCTGTGCTAGGCAATGTTAAGAGCGTTACACATATCTGTTCAATTCTCAGGATAATGTGATGAAATAGGGGCTATCATTATCTCCATTTTATAGAAGAGACGCAAGGAAGTTACTTTCCTTGTCTTCAGTCACACAGCAAATACATGCCGGAAACATAAACTAGGTCCGCCTGGTGTAGCTCTGTCAAGGAAAGAGGTACTCAATCTCTGGAGGAGAAATCTTGACCCAGAAAGATGACCGCAGTATACTGCAGAGTTGAAAAACAAAAGCATGATTCATATCATAGACAGTGCAGCAATTTTTTGATCTGCTTTTTTGGTAAAAATTATGTATGTATATATGTACAGATAAAAGCCCAGAATGTTGCCTATAACAAAGCCAATACTGGTTATCACTGACCGGTGGGATTATAGATGGCTTAAATTTTTGACAATGATAATATACAGCCATTGTAAAATAATTTCTTTTAAAAATAGGGGAAGACTGAGAGTGTTCCGTGCATCTGGTACATGTGATACAGACAATATACATGGACAAGCGAGGTGTGTGCTGTATGGAGTCCTCGGAAGACCTGGACTCTCATTCAGTGCTACATTTGATTCACTGTGTGGCCTTGGTCAAATCTCAAGCCCCCTCTGGACCACAGATTTCTCAGAGGAGGATCTTAAGAATAGTGCCTGGGAGCAGCAGTGTCCTGGTTAATGTCTAGCAACCAGCTTGCAAAAAAATAAAAAAAATAAATAAATTCTTGACTCGTGGCATTAGCTGATTTCCATGACACAAATACTTTCACGGGTTTCATGTCTGTACTTGTGACAAGCACAGACTGGGAAGGATGCCTAGCAGCACACCGTTATCTAGCTTTTCCGCCATGCACATGCAGTAGTACATCAATCACCTCAAGAGCATAGATAACAGCAAAACATAATCCAATGATTAGGGTGTGGTGAACTTTGAGTATTTATTACCTTTGTTTTTAATATAATTTAATTGTAATCTTATATCACCTAATTTTTAATAGTGACTGTGTTTAACAATTGACAGACAAAAATCCATAAAAATTTAGCAATCAGCTCTTATGAATCCAGCATAGCATTGACTAGGTGTTTTTTGGGCTCAGACAGGCTGAAGGTCCAAGGTTAGAAGGAGCTATGAACCCACTGGGGCCAGGGAACGTGGGAACTGAGCCCAGCCCCTGCTCCTTGGCCCCGCAGGGCATCTTGGCCTGAATCATAGTCTCCGGAAGGAGAGAAAGGAAGGGGCACAGGAGAGAAGGTCTCCAAGCAGGAAGACAAGTGGCAGGAAGGGCTGGCGGCATCAATGTAATCACGGGAGATGTTTTTCTCTGTCTCATCAATGGCAGAGGCCAGGGAAAACAATACCCCTGCCTTAATATCACTTCATGAGCCAAGAGAAAACCCCCCAAGTGTGGGTCTGTGATGAGCTGTCCAATCTGGGTGGGCCTGGAGTTCTTTCCCAGGCCTGAGTACTCATGTTCTGCCTGCATCTGCTTTCCACCTTCCAGCATGTTGATTACACAGCTCTGAGTCTCAGCTTCCCTTTCTCTGAACTGGCCTAATGTGCCAGATCCTGGAGACACTGGAGGGAGTAGCTGCTTGTCCTTCACTGTGAAGACCATAGCAGAAGCAAGGCCAGTCTTCTGGTTCCTTGGCTTTGGGTCTCCTGCATGGACGCCATCTACTCTCCATGTCATCTTCACTTCAGGAGCCGTGTAGGTGCTGAGCATATCACCTCCCTTTAACAGATTTGGAAACAGGTCCGGGGAGGTCAGGGCACCTGCCATATTGTTAACAGGAGTACCTGCACACACATTTGGCAAAATAAAAAACTCAAATCAAGTGTTGGGGAGGGAGTGGACCCACAGCACCTCTTGTGCTAGAAACCATTTAGGTGTATCTTGTAAAGGTGAACAATTATATATCCTACGATGCAGCAAATGTACACACACAAGAGGTACTCTTGCAAATGCATGTCAGGAAGAGTCTGAGCTGCAGTGTTGCAGAACCATCAAGAGGAGAATGGTTGAATAAATAGTGCTATTGTCACACAAGGGAAGAGAATACAACTATCTAAATGAATGAATTATAGTGGTGAATCTTAAAATGATTAAAATTTAGCAGTACTTCCCTGGCCAGGTGGCTCAGTTGGTTAGAGCATTGTCTCATACACCAAAAGTTTGCGGGTTTGAATGTTGGTCAGGGCACATGCCTAGATTGTGGGTTTAGTCCCTGGTCAGGGTGTGTGCAGGAGGCAGATGATCAATGTTTTGCTCTCACATCAATGTTTCTCTCTTTCTCTCTCCTTCCCCCTTCCTCTAAAATAAAAAATCAATATGCCCTGGGCAGTGTGGCTCAGTTGGTTGGAGCATCATCCTGTAACTGAGGGGTCTGTAGGTTCAATTCCTGGTCAGGGCGTGTATGAGAGGCAACCAATCAATGCTTCTCTCTCACACCCATGTTTCTCTTTCTCCCTTCCTCTCTCTCTAAAAGTAATGAAGAAATGTCCTTGGGTGAGGATAAAATAATAATAATAATAATAAAATCAATAAACATAGCCTCAGGTAAGGACTAAAATTTAGCAGTATTATGTTAAGTGGAATAAATGAGTTACAATGATGTCAAACATCATGATAGTCTTTTAATAAAGTTAAACAATAAATCAAACATAAATACTATATTTTGCCATGTATAATGTGCACCCACATTTTTGGCCCAAACTTTTGGGGAAAATATCTTTGTTTTTAATTTTTTAATTCAATTATTTAGTTATTTACATTTATATACTTGTTTTTTGTATTATAAAGAATTTTAGCATTTATTTTAGAACATATTATGGTACAAGAAATTTTATGTAACAAATAATTACAAAACATAAGAACAGATACAAGGTATTTCAGGTACTACCCATGTGTAATGTACATCCTTATTTTGCCCTCAAAAATTTGGGCAAAGGAGTGCTCATTATATATAGCAAAATACGGTACTTTTAGAATACATGTATGTAAGATAAAACTATATCAATAAGAAAGCAAGAGAATGATTCCACATGGTGATTATGTCTGGTTGGGGGAGCCTGGGGAACTGGTTAAGGGCAGACCTCATAGGTAGATATGCCATTGCCAAGGTCTGAGTTTTTATGTTGGCTGGTTTGTTCACAGGAACTTACATATTAATAAACAAACAATTAAATTAATAAAAATATTAGCACCCAGGGATTATGGCTAATGCCCTCCTATGAGTGTGGGCTGAGGGAGAGGGAGAAGGTTGGCACTGGAAATCAGAAGACTTGGCAGCTGCCACCAAGTAGTGTTCAAAGGGACAATTCAAAATCACAGCACCGGAAGCCATGTAATTTTCCTCTTCTGAGCATCAGTTTTCATACAGGTAACATGAGTTTTTTAGACCAGATCATCTTTGGGCCCCTCTACTTTCTGAGCTAGAGCAGGCTCTGCTGCTGTAACAAATAAGCCCCAACCTCAGTGACTGACCACCAGACGGTTTGTTTCTAGCTTACCTGACAGTCTGAGAGATCTTCCTGGCAGCCCTCCTGCAATGCTGACTTAGGGGTCTGGCCTCTGTCATCTTGAAGTCTTTCACTCCCTCCCCTCCAGAGTGGGAGATTAAAAATGTGGAGAACCCACAACTACTCTTGTCTCACTAGAGACAGTGTTTCTACCACCATCCTCTGGTCAAGAACGAGTCCCATGGTCCCAGCCCTACTGCAAGGGAGGCTGGGAAACAGAGCAAACAGTAGCTCTCACTGCCACAGCTGCCTGTATTTCTATAATCCTCTGAGTCCCTGAGACCAGATTTAACAATTTTCTGTCCCTGAGACGATAATCCACAATGGCTTTCAAGTTTAACTCATATATTAAGTAAACAGAAGGCCTGCTCTGATTTAGCATTGGGCCAGGGATAGAAGCTCAGTCTAGGGGTGGTGTTGGGAGGGAAGAGGGTGAGAAGGGATGACTGACCCTTTTATAAATATCATAATACCATATGAACACCCCATAGTTGAGAATAAAAAATAGACTAATGGGAGTGTGTGAGAGTGGATGTCAGAGTTGTGATGACAAAAGGCTTCTTTGAGAAAAGAATTTTTTCTGCTAGGTCTTGAAGGGTGAGAGGAGACTGCCAGGAAAATGAAAAAAAAAAAAAAAGACCCTTCCTGGCATGGAACAGCCTGTGCGAAGGCATGGAGGCAAGGAAGGCCTTGCTTGAGTGGAGTTTCATTAGAAGGTGGAGCACCAAGGTGGTATTGGGGTTGAAGGGTAGGTTGTACTTTCAGTTAGGGTAGAAAGGTGGACTGGAGTCAGGACAAAAGGGCTTGAATGTCATGTTCAGTAGATGTTTGGACTTTATCCAATGGGCAGCCATAAAAAGATTCTAAGTAGGCAAGAAAGACCAAGGAGTTAACTTGAAGGGCAGTTTCAACTCCTTCCAAAGTTTCCATTAGCCAGCTTCCCTTCCATTCTTTGATGTGCGTAAGACTTCTCCCAATGTAAAGAGCTCAGCACACTTAACTGTAGAGTATCTTATCCTCATCTTCCAAACAGATTCCCATAAGCCTAAATACATACATATTTCAAAGCCACTCTTCCTTGTCCCCCGCAAGAGGACGTGCTCACATTTGACCACTGGTCCTGAGTATCTAGGCATCTTTCCAGCCCTAAAGTTCTGGAGTCTCTCCACAGGTTGAGACTATTGATAAAGTGTATGTGGGTGTTTTTTTTTAATAAAAGTGGGTATAAAATTGGAAGGAGAGGAGAAAAGTCATTGCTGCCTGTAGCTTCTGTGTGAGAAAGGGCCCATCTCCACCTCATCACTTTTCTGAGGGCTGTTTCTTGGGTAATGGGGGTCGGGGTAGGGTTGCTAGGCCTATTCCTATGACTCCTAGGAACTCGAGGTCCAAGGGCTTCTGCCAAGTTGCCCTGAGCCGTGAATAAAAGGCTGGGAGGAGAGCCCTAGGCTGCTGACATCCAGGCTGGCACCCCTCATGACCACCTCACAGTGTCTAGCCTTGAAACCAAGCAAGCACTCTCCAAGGCCTTCTGAGTGCCCAGTGTCTGCCTGTGTCCTGGCATTCAAGCAACAGTGGGAAAATTTTATATGTGATGAAACTGTCGAGCAGAGGATATTCAACTTGCCAATGTCACACAGCTAGGGAGGAGACAGTCCCTAAAGGCCCAGCACTTCACACAACTCAGAACCAATATTCAGTGGCTGGCTGAGTTTAAGATTCATAGATCTCTCTATCTTCTGCAATTCTCTTATGGTCAGAGTCTAGGGGTGAGGCTGGAGCGGTCAGGCTGTCCCTAAGGTTTTATTATCACAACCCTACACAAAGATATCTGGGGTTAGTGGTGCTGAAAGGAAGCTAGCATCCACCAAGTTGTATGACTGGCAACAAGGGGACCGTATCCATGGGCAGAGGAGGTACCTTCTGTGTGTGTGTGCATGCACGCAAATGGGTGCGAAAAGGTGACTTCTATACAGGATTTGAGCCGACTGGCATTGAGGGCATCCTCTTTTCTAATCTGTACAAAATCACTGTATAGGTTGGAAAGTGTCCTGGGAGGGTGTATATAAGTTAGGGATGGTACATTGTTTTCATCTTCTGGGTCCACTCCACCCTTAGTGGCAATGCAGATGGCTGTGTTGAAAAGGAATCTGAACTCATGTCTGGGAAGGCGCTCTGCGCTCAGTGATTTTTGGCCTGGGTAGGGGATGGGCAGTGGCGCTTGCAGGGAGAGTATTTGCCATTTTGCTATCACTGCTGTAAACTGACACCTTCTGTGTCAACACACAGCCCAAAGGAACCCAGTGCCCAGCCCTGGCCCAGAGGAGAGGGGAACCTTAGCTTTTGATGTTTATTCCTGAGGCATGGAGTGTGGGCAAGCTCAAGAGGGTTAGGGATTCCTTTGTATCATAGATCACTAGGAGACGTGTTGTAGAGAAAGAAGCAGCATCGATTTGCACAGGATTGTGAAGTCCCCTCTTCTGCTTTTCTCTGTCTGCCTTTCAAGCCCCAATTGAAAGCTGGTTCCCCCATGAAGACCCACTTGCTCTTCTTTCTAAGGTTTTTCCTGCTTCTCTGAGCTCAAAGCTCTTGAAACCACCAAACACCTATCAGACCTGTTGCCTGGGCAACTCTAGGGGCAGACACTTCTCGACATACACCTTCCTCGTCCCAACCCACCACTCTAGATACATTGAATATTACTCTTATTAAAATCGCTAATGCTATGTATCCCTGCCAGACGATTGCTTATTCTCAGCCAGCAAAGCACCTTCTTGTTCACACCCTCCGTCTGACCCCATCGGCCAGTAATTGAGAAAACTGAGGTTTACAGAGAGGACAGAGACTTCCCTAAGGCCACTCAACCTGATTTCTTTTCTCCAAATCCTGTCTTCTCTCCATAGTCCCATTCTGAAGACCACAGGGGAGGCAGAGTCACCACAAAGGGAAGGGGACAGGAACCCAAGTCTCACCTTGGACTCCTTTCTACCAGCAGTTCTGAGGACAGTGCTGTCACGCCAGGAGACTGCCAGGCCAGGACCAGTGAAGGGAAAGTTAGGATGTGGAGTGGATTAGGAGCGGGTGGCTTAGCCATCAGGCATTCTGTGTGACCCTGGGTGAGTCCCTTTCCTTCTCTGGCCATGGTGCCTCCTCCTGTATAAAGTACAGGCTTTGGCTACAACAGCTGACATTTGAAATGCAAGGCTTCTTAACGTGTATGTGATGGGGAGTGGGGAGGTACAGGGCTTAGCTATGGCCCAGTCTTCTGGGCCTAGTACCCAGGCCTCTGACATCCATCAGGTCACCCTTACTAGTCACCCAGCCCCCATCCTACAGGAGGTGCTGTCTCAGGGAAGCCTGAGAGGTCAGCTGAGGAGTTGACCTCAGGTAGGTCAGCTGCTATCTAGGCAAACTGCCTGTCAGTTGCTCAAATTTATCGATCACCCACTGGGTACAGAGTCCACGTGTTAAGCAGGTGTGCTGCGGGCAAGGGGAGGGAGAGAAATACAAAGCCAAAGCAGCATTCAGCCTTCAAAGGGGAGCATAATCTGGTTGTCCTTCCATCCTATTTAACCATTGACTTAGCAAACAGTTTTGGATCTTCTACTACTATGTACGTACCAGGTCCTGTGTAAGGAGTGGGGCTGGCAGGGGTTGTGAAAGGGCTAAAGGCCATCAGAGTGTTCACCAGGGATGGCAAACACCCTCACAGCATCAAATCACTCTGAAGGACAGGGAACCCAAACCACGTGTCTCTAAGCAGGTGTCAGACTCAACTGTCTCAGGCTGAGAACCATGACGGGAAGGTTTTGTGCGGCTAGCAGTTTAGTTCGCGTGCTCCATCACTGCCTGTTTATTGCCTTATACCTGGTGGTAACGGCCTGACCCCTAAAGCAATTTGAATTTGCAACTCACACGAGGACTACCTTCAAACTAACAGGACTACCCTTGCCCAGGAGAAGAGTGGGAGGCAGAGACAGAGAGCTCTAGCTGGAGGTGGGTGTTGCAGGGTCTTCTCTGGGCTTCCCAACTGCCTGGTTGTGCAATTAGAAGAGGTCCCCTCCCTGAACAGAAGTTTACTCCATAAAACCCAGGGAAAGTCTGGACCAGAGGCTCCAAATCCCACCCACCACCATGTCCCACCCTGGAACCTCAAAGATAGTAGCAGAGTTCCAGAGATGACCCCAAATATTTTCAAGAGTAAAATGGTTACCACACATATTCCTGATGGTATGTGTGTGCCTTTTCTTTAAGCAAATAGGTTAACTTGTTTTAAAATATCAAGGGTACTATATAGAGGTTTCTCTGATAAATAAAATATTAAGATATGATTGGTATATGAGCTATGGTTTGTATCAATAATTGCAGATCACTCAATAGACAAAATCTTTAAAAACATGATCAAGTGAGACAGGAAAAAATTGAAGGGGCTCTTGGTTAGTGACATGGTGGGAAAGAGCTTCATTGGTCTTCGCTGAAGGCCTTTCAGGTCCAAGTGCCCACAGGTGTGGGTGGATGTAGATCATGGGAGACATCTTCATGGAGGGGGCGGCAGAGAGCTGACCATTATGGGATATCTTCTGATTACCAAGCTCAAATTGGTAAACTCACAAACATCCCCAGGGATTGGACGGTGACTGTCCCCATTTTACAGGTTCAGTCTCAGAGCTTAGGTGCCACACCCAGGTTACTTAGCTGGAAGCTGGCCGAGCGGGTACCTGTATGTTGGTGCAATGACACCAGAACCAGGTTTGAGGTGGGAGAGGTGACTCAGGTCCCCTCCAGGAGCCTTGACGCTAGGTTCCTGGTGCTGGTGCAGTGCAGGCAGCGGGTGACCACCTCAGAGTGAGAGGGCCCCAGGGCTTTGGGGTGAGTCAGGTGGGGGCCGGGGCTCACTCCAGGCATACTTGGACTAGCTGGGTTGTCCTGGGAGGCGTCGGGTGGGGGGTGGCAATGGTCTTCCAAGCTCCCTCGGACCCATCTGGTGTTTTGGCGACTCGTAGGACCCCGCGGATCTGGGGGGAAGAAAGGGACGAGAAGCGAGGCTGGCCCAGAGCAGAAACAGGAGAGGGAGAAGAGGGTGGGGAGAAGGCGAGGGAAGGAGGCGGGGAGTCCTTCCTGGGGCAGGAACCCGGGCCCCCCTTGGCAGAGCCGGCCCGCAAAGCGATTCTGCAGATGGAAGGAATTAAGTGGGAGGGGGAGGGTCCTACAGTGATAGCGAGAGAAAGGAGGGAGAAGTGTGCGTGCGTGCGTGTGTGTGTGTATGTATGTGTGTGTGTGTGTGTGGATCTGGGAGGGGCGGGGGAGACAGACACATCAGACTAGACGGAAATGGAAAGGACGAAGAGACTCAGAGAGACAGAGCCACGGAGAAAGACGGGCAGAGAGACGAGGGAAAACGGGAGATATCAATCTGAGAGAGAAGGCAGAGTGTGAGACAGGCTGAGAAAATATAAAAAGAAAACCAAGTGAAAATGAAGTTATTGGAGAGGATTTGGAAAGAACGAGAGACAGAAGACAGCCAAGAGCAGGACAAGACGAGCTTGGTCAGTACGCCGCCGTACTGAGTTCCCGTAGACTCCGGAGTAAGACTAGGGGCGCCGGGGGAGGGGTGGGCCTGGAAGGGGGCCGCCCAGGGGCGGCCCTCCACGGAGCTATATATTTAAATAAGCGCTAGTCCCCTGTTAGCCCCGCCCCACTACTTTATATTCAAGAAGACAGCCAATGGGGGTCGAGGACGGTGCTAGAAGGGGAGCGGCCTCTGTGGGCCCCACCCCGAGAGCAGCAGTCGAAGGGGTCAGCATTGAGGCAGATAGCGGATCCCCGCGCGGGGCGGGGCGGGCAGTGCGAAGTGGGAGGGCCCAAAAGTTTCCTGCCCAACTTTCTCTGCCTCCTTCCTCCGCCCGCGCGCGCTGCAGCCGCAGACCGGGGAGGCGGCGGCGGCGGCGGCGGCGGCGGCGGCGGCTGCGGGCAGCGCGCAGGGCGCAGGGCGCGGGCGATCGCCGTCGGGGCGCGGGCGGCAGGCAGTGGGCGCAGGCTCCCCGGTGCCCGCCCCTCCGCTGGAGGTGGGGGGCGCGAGCGGGCTGCCGGGGAGGGGCCGGCACCGCAGCCGCAAAATGAGCCTGCTGTCGGCCATCGACACTAGCGCCGCCTCGGTTTACCAGCCGGCCCAGCTGCTCAACTGGGTCTACCTGTCGCTGCAGGACACGCACCAGGCGAGCGCCTTCGATGCCTTCCGGCCCGAGCCTCCCCCTGGCGCCGCGCCTCCAGAGCTGGCCTTCGGCAAGGGCCGCCCGGAGCAGCTGGGCTCGCCCCTGCACTCCAGCTATCTCAACAGCTTCTTCCAGCTGCAGCGCGGAGAGGTGGGTGCCCCTGCGCGCCCCCGCCCTCCGTCGACGGCATGGGGCCTTTTCCTATCAGTCCCGCTCTTCCTGGCCTGGCCTGGCTCCGTATTGCCCGGCCCCGCTTGGCTTGGCTTTGCTCAGCTCTGCCAAACTCGCTGCCCGAAGTCCCCGGGGCGCCGGGAGCGCGTCACCTCCCGGCTGAGCCCAGCCGGGAGCAGCTCAGGCGCGGGCGGGGCTCTCCCACCCCCTCTCCTAGCCCGGGGCACCCACAGCTCAAAGGGGCCAGGGGCGGGCCAGCTGGTTGAGGGGCTCCGGATTCTCTCCAGACAGCCAGGGCGCGGCCAGGGCGGGGAGCCCCTTCCAAGTGTCCTTCCCACACCCAACCCCATCCCCCTCTTGGCCACCGCTAGCTAGCTGGGACCGACAGAGCAGATTCTATTCCGATCTCCTCTGGAGGGGCCTAAAATCTTTTCTCCTTCGACCTCGGTGGTTTCCGACCCGAAGTGCACCCTGGAGAGCAGTGACTCGCCCAGAGGGCTTTTCCTGCTGTTCGCACACTGGGACCCCGAGATACATCCTCCAGCTGCTCGCCCTCCCCCCCAGCCACATAGGAAGTGGTTTTTGAGGGCTTGACCCCACAGACTGCGCTGTCCCCCGCCCTCCCAGCCTGGAAGGAAATGAAAGGGAAATCCTTTTGAGCTCTTGGGAGGGGGGCTAGTAGGGGGAAAGGTTCCAGCTGCCCAGTGCCTTCTCCAGAAACCTGGGCCCGCTGCTTACAAAGTCTGCTGTTGGGTGGATTCAGTTACAAAGTGGAAGGGGCAGTGCATCTTCGCCAGCTAGATAAACACACAGATTGCCAGGAACTCACAGACCCTTTTGAGGGTCTTCAGAGTCTTGCAGTGTACCACTCCTCTCTCTCTCCAGCTGGGCTCCTCCCCCTCCCCCACTTCCACTGACTCCTGCTTCATTTGTGAACTGCAGACACCCTTCTGTGGCCTTCACTCACTCCCCTTCTGGCAGCTCTCTCTGTAAAAGTTCAGGGGGAAGGGGTGAGGGAGAGGACACACCTAAGGGTCATTTTCCTTCTAGACCTGAGCACACCAGTTAGTTTTAGGAGTGTCCGAGGCCGGAATGTTTGGGGGAGAAGGCCTGTGTGGGCACCAGTGTGCTGGGGATGAAGGGGAGACAGAGGGTCGCCCTTTCTGGCCCCGTCATGTGTTCGACTCTGCCGTTATTGACTAGGGGAGACGTGGACATATAAAATGCTGGCCTCAGGCTAGAGGTGGGCCAACACCAGGTGAGCTGAGAGGACTGGTTGACCTGTATCGGGCTGGTTGGGCACAGTTGAAGGAGAGGAGCGTGGAGAGGCAGGCTTTGGTGCCAGGAGAAAGAATTTGTATGCCAAAGCTCTTTGTAGACTATAAAGCACTCTCCACACGAGGAATTGTTCTTGGCTGGAATCTTTCTTTCTTGTAAGAGAATTTGCTGCCTCTTCAGGGAACTGGCTTTGGGGATCAGTGACTTTGGAGGACAGTTTGTGAGGTGATTTTTCAGTGAGTGGGTCTTTTCAGATGTCTTACCAAAAATTTGTTGAGCTTTGTGTGGGCCCCTGGGGATTCATTCATGGGCTCGTGGGGCCCAGATTAGAAGACAGGCAGGATGATGCTGTGTGAATGGTTGAGTGACTTCATGGAGGTCCTGTGGAAGCCATAAGGGAGGAGGGTGAGGGTCAAGTGGGGATCCCTAATCACCCCTGCTAGCCTTCCTCTGCTCCCATCCTATGGTGGCCTTGTTCCCCAAAGGTGAGTCTCTGCCGAGAGGGCCTGGGAGTTTTGGGCCATCAGGAGTCCCTTGGGAGGAAGATGGTGTGCCTCATCTTGGAAATTTCTGGCATCCAGAATCCTAGCTAGGTCTGCATCCTGTCACTTCACTGCTGCTTACCTCAGTTTCCCCATGAAGGGTCACGTTCCTTCGCTGGGGTCAGTGTAGAAGGAGCTAGCCAAGGTTATCTAGAGCAGTGGTGGAAAAAAGTCTTTCATGACCTAACTTTGGGGAACTCCCCTGTCTCTAGGCCTCAGTTCACCTATCTGTTAAATGGAATCTCTGCTGTTAAATGTAGTCTCAGGGTGGTGTGCATGAGATGTGAGAGCTGTACAAACAGGAGAGGATGTACCCACAGACAGGCTGTGTTTGGGAGGTAACAGGGGCTTCTCCTGTGCTCCTAGGCCAGTGGTTTCCTTGGAGGGGCTGGAGAACTGTGCTTACTGACTTCCAGAAGGCTCTCCTGGCTTCAGGCTCACTTACTCTCACCTGTCAGCCACTTCACCTCCTAAACCCTCTTGGATCCCCAGCTGTGCTCCTGGGGACAGGTTTCTCCTGCATCTAGGACTTAGTCAGTGACCTAATGTGGATCCAAAATAGCCACTGGCTGAGAAGGCAAGAAAAATACCCCACACCTGAATGCTACCAAGGGGCCAGTTGAAAAGGAAGCAGGTCGTGTGTGGACCGGAGGGGACTCTATGAAGGAACGCAGGGACCCAGGAGCGTCGCCATTCTGTGCGAGGCCTGGCAGGCCCGGTGGCAGTCCCTGCGAATGTGACTTGCATGCTGACTGCTGACCACAGCCTGTCTGCGCCAGTCCCTGTGCCAAGAGCCCACCCCCTCCTGCACCACCCCCAGGCTGCTCCCACCACAATAGCAAAACACCATGAATGCAGCTGGGATTGGGCGGGGGTGGGGGGGGGGGTTGAGGACATGGGGGCACAGAAGCCCATTGTGCCCCTGGAACCTCAGCTCTGGAAGCTGAAGATAAGCCAAGGGTTCTGCGTGGAACACTGGCCCTGGAAGCAGAGAGAAAGATGGCAGAGTTCATGAGCAAGTGCAGGAGCAAGCATCAGGAGGTGACTTGGATGCTTGGGGGAGCTCCTCAGCTTAGTTTTTGGTGAGGGTACCAGGCCAAAGCAGGCACAGGTACTTTGTGCAATTTTTTAAAAAGGCATCTAGGTCTAGAAACTGGGCCCTGTGAACCCTCTTTCAACCCATGATCTGTGACAACTCTATGTCTTTGGAGAGAGACTCCTGAGGCCCTCGGCTTAGCTCTCTCTCTCTCTCTCTCCCCAGGTACTCTAAGAAGGCAGCTCTTAGAGGGAGGGGGAGCTGGGAGGCTTGGCGGTCTTCCCTGCCACGTTTTGTTTGGAATTTAAATTCAAAGCTGTGTATGTACTGTGGAACCCCTCTTCCAGAAAAATAGAGCTATGGCCTTGTTGAGCATTAGCTCTTGTGCCCCTCATAGTGATGCCCAGAGACCCTCCTGGGTAGTCCCTGTACCCTCTCAAGGGGAGAGGTGGCTGTGCCATTCCAGATCAGATTAGGGAAACTCCTTTCTTTCCCTCTTCCTCCAGGGACAGGTGTGGCTTCCAGATGTGACCTTATGGTCAAATAATGCTTTTTGGGGATTGTGGGGAAGCGCTTTGGTGTCAAATGCATCTGGAAAGCATAGTATACTGTCCCTCCTGTAGAGACACACAATGCTCTCTAGCACTGTAAAGGCTCTGAGAAGTCCTGCAGCACAAAACCTATTAACCTTTCTTCAACCTGACATTTTCCATACCTATTTGACTGGAGCACATTTTTGGCACAGAGCACCTACCAGTGTTCTTTGGAACATCTCCAGACCCAGGGAACACTCCATCAAGGCAGATGTTTCCCTTGTTGGATAGTTCCAACCCTTAGGAGGCTCCTCCTAGAGCTGTGAACCCAGGGGCCCTCCCCAGGTCCTAGCGCCGTCTTCTGCAGCACTGAAGGACACCCCTCCCTCTGAAGGACCCCTTTACTACTCTGACCTGCCTGTGGGAGATTTGAGAAAAGTGGCAACGGTGTCACAAGGCTTAACAGACAGGACTTCAGCAATTCTGCATAGACAGGGCTCTTAGAACTGTAGGAGGAGTGACTATGGGGTCCTGTTTTAAAAGTGCCCCAGGTCCTGACAAGTCTTCTGAAGGTTTTGATGGGTCCCTTGCGCCCTCCACAGGGACAGATGAACCAAGGGGTCACATTACCAGTGTGAATGTGTAGAACAAGGCCACATCCCTGCGTGAGGATGGGAGTTTGCCTCACTGGGGCTAAGAGTGGGTTTTAGGAGCTGAATTTGTTCTCAGCAGCCTTTGCAGTTTGTATGGAGTGGGGCAGGGGACAGACCCAGGGCCTGGGAGGAATGACCGCTCTGGCACCGACAGGAGTTCGAGAGGATGCCTGGCTCCCTTCGGCCACCCCCAGGAAGCTGAGCTGTGACTCAGAAAAGGAGGACTGGCATTCGAGAGCCTATTGGCTGAGGTGGCTTGACCCACCCTCCATCAAATGAAGTTAGCTGGGTGGGCCTAGCCTCAGAGAGGAGACCGCACCTCAGAGAACTTATGAGTCACGTGGTAGTGAGGAAAGCAAGCAGTATTAGTAATTACTAATTATCAGTGACAGAGAGCCAAGCTCTGTCAGCACCAAGAGGAGGGCCCTGCGGAGAAGATGCTCTTGAGTAGCAGTCCCTTACTCTCTGGTGGTGCTTTAATCTGGGCCTCTCTTTCTTCATAGCCTCCACTTACAGAAGAGAAAGCAGAGATCTGGCTGGTCAGCCAGCAAGCCAGTGGCAGAGCCAGATCTAGAACTCTTCTGTAGTCCAATCGCGGCAGTCTCAGTGGCTCGTCCTTCTGGGCTCCCAGGTGGCTGTCATCTGGATCATTCTTGTGGGTGCCAGTGCAGGGAAGGCTGTAACCAGGAGCATTCTGTCAAGCCTCAGTGCCTCTGACATCGTGTTCTTGGTCCCAGACCTTTTGAGGAGTGGTAGCACTGGTCATGGGTACTGGGTTCCCTGCTGTGCCCCTGCTCCAGCCACTCCCCAGACACTCAGCATAGGGCTCCATGGGATGTGAGTCCAAGGGAAGCCTCGCTTGGGAGAGGCAGAGGAGATGGACACTGAGCACTTCCTATACTTTTCTTTCATATTATAGCCTGTGTGTAGCATCTGCATTGTCTGGATGGGGAAACTAAGGCTCCTCAAGAGGAGGATGAAACATTCAGGAAATCAGCGGTAGACCAGGGCTGCAGCCAGGATGATTGAACTGTCGTGTGTGTGTGTGTGTGTGTGTGTGTGTGTGTGTGTGTGTGTGTTTGCAATCCTAGCATCTGATCATTAGTCAGTGCCCAGGATGCACTAGGTGCTCAGTTAATGTTTACTAGGTGGATGTGTGGGAGGATGACTTGAATTGAACCTTCTCCTTTTTTCCTTTCCCAGACTTGCGATTATGTGAACACTCTCCTCAGTCTCAACCTCTCGTTTTATCTCACAGAAGGAATGTTTGGTGGGACCTTGGTTATTAGAAAGAGGATTTGGGAGAGGGTGAAACCTTGTCCCTAGAGGCGTCTCAGCAGAAGCTTAGGTGTGCTGATGGTTCTTGACCTTCTTGGAGAATCTGAAGATGCCTAGAGCTTCTCTCCTTCCCACAATGCACACAGCACAGCATACATGCACGTGCAGGTACACATGGTTGTGCGTGATTTCAATGGGATCATGGTGCCCTCATGTCAACACTGGAGTCCTAAGCAAGGTCTTCTGCTATTGAGGCTGCAAGCCTCAGCAGTACCCCAGACTGACCAATATTAGAGTCCTGACTAGTCCTCAGATTCTGATTCATGCTTTCTGCTTTCACTCAAAGAATGCATTCTAGAAGGAGAAGCAGCCTGATCCCCAGTGCCTATGCTGTAGCTGGGCAGATGGCTTCATCACTGTGAACCGTGAGCACCTGTCACGTGATTGGTGACTTGGGCAGGAGCAGGAGGATATAAATGGGGAGGGGGAGTCTCCACTGTGTCCTCTATGCCTTGTCCTGCTGCTACTACTCCTCCTTCTCCTGGTCCTTTCCCCATTTCGCTCTCCCTGCTCCTTCTCTACCAAAAAGAACATGGACTGCTTATTTAAATTAGAATGTCTCATTGAGCATGGACTGTGTTTGGGATATTTTGTTTTGTATGTCCTGGGTGAATGGACCTCCAGGAGGCAATGGTGCCCTTGGTGGTCCTGGGCAAAGGGTTGCCAGGGTGAAGGTACCAGTTCTGCCACCTTCCTGACCTACAGGTCAGCTTTGGACCATGGAAACGAAGAGGAGCAGAGCTGGAGTCTGACTGCCTATGGAAGCCTTCCCTCCGGCGTGGCCCATGTTCCCATTGCTCCCATGCTCCCTGCCGTGACAGCCACTTGTCTCCTACTCTCCCTGAGCCCAACCCACATCCACCTCTGCTCATGCGTGCAGGGTGTATGCCTGCATGCTCGTGTGTGCAGGGTGTATGCCTGCATGCATGCACTTGACATTGGGGCTGAAGCCCCAAATAGACACTAGGGGTAGATGTGCAGATCCCTTGGAGAAGGGGTGGAGTCATTTGTGAGATGAGTGGTTTCTTGTCTCAAAGAGAAAAGTATGGGTGTGTATGTATGTGCAAGTGTATGTATGGGTACATGCACGTCTGTGTGGGGGGGTACAGGGGAGACTTTTGGGATAAGAAAGCAGTTGTGTTCAACTGATGAAAGAACCCCCACATAGCTGGGGGGCTAGGATCAGAGAGTTTCCCCTCTGGGTTCATCTCAGGCCTGCAGGGCAGGGCTCCTCAGATGCTGCCCTTCTCATTGCCTCACTCACCATCATGTCCTTCCCTGCAGGTGCTGCTCCATGTCTGCCCACTGTCCCTGCTTCTCCACTCTGCACTGGTCTCTTCTCCCTCTAGGCTGGTCTTGGAAGCTTCTGTCTACCTGCCCTAATTCTGGCCTGTCCCCTACCTACTGTGCCTTCTTATTGCCCTGGTGTGGGGGGAGGGGTGGAGGAGAGGAGGAGCACAGCTTGGCAGGCTGAGTCAGCCCTGGAAATCTCTGCCTCTGTACCCCAAATCCCTCAGCAGAACCCCCAACCCCAGGGCTCAGATCCCTCACGTAGCCCAGAAAAGCCAGTGCCTCATCTTGCCAGTGCCGAGGGGCTTGGCAATATGATGTCACAAGGCCTCTGTGCCAAGAAGAGTGGTTCACACCTGGCATTTCCCTCTGGCTCCCCTTCCTGGAGGGGAAGCTAAGCCTTGGAGGCTGTGTTGTGGCTGGAATATTACAGGCCAGCAGATCTGGGTGAGTGTGAATCTCCTCTCAGCTGTACCCTTGGGGAAGTTCCTCAGCATCTCCGAGCCTCAGTTTCCAGTTCTATAAAATAGTGCCGAGGACTAAGAAAGGGAAAGGATCTAGTCAAGGATGTGACACAGCTAGTATCAGAATAAACTTAGTGTCTCCCCATCTAACTTTCCCCAGCCACCAAGCCAGAACCTTGGAGAAGTTCCAATGATGGACAGGAGTCTGACACTCTGTCCCCCAGATGTGGTGTGAGGCTCTCACACTTCCTGCTAGCTGCTTGGGTCACTGACGTAGGGAGGAAGGACAGATGTTTTTTCCTCCAGGCTGGTGATTTGGGCCTTGATGGCCCAGAGGCTTCTGCCTGTCGTACTAGTGGGCTGCTCTCAACCAGTACCCAGAGCAGCTTAATCTGGGGGGAGACCACCCTCCAATTCGGTCCACAGGAACCTGGAGACCTCAACCTAACTCCTTCAAGGTGTTAAGGAATCTGTTCTCTCTTCTGTCAAGTGGGGCTCTGTACCCAGGACCACCACAGGTGTAAGGAGTGGCTCTCAAGTGACAAGTATGGCAGAATCTTTGCCTTCAGTATGTCCAGCCTTGTGGAGACATGAGGAGGCGTCACATGGCAAAGAGATTAGAGAGAGACTTCAGAGCTCCTTCAGGCAAGGACAAAGGAGTCATGGGGTGGGCCCCACCCCCACCTACAGCACTGAGGGACAGGGCTATGGCAGGAAGGTCCAGGAGACCCCTGGAGGAAGCTGGGGCCTCTGTGTTCAGCAAGGCCTCAGGAGCACCCGAATCTGTGCTGTCACACTGTCCTGTGGAGTCCGAGGCCTGAGTAAGAGGAAGGGGTAGCTTCAAGGCCCCACCACTAGAGTTAGAACCAGACCAGGAGCTGGGGCCCAGGGGAGGTTGGGATGGACACAGAGAGGGTGTCCTGGAGGTGGACAGCAGTGCAGAAGTGGAGGCAGAAAACCACTTGTTCCGTGGGACACAGAGAGGAACAGCTCTGCTGTTGCAGAGTTAGGGGCTGCCTGATAAAGGGAGCTTCTGCCCGGTCTTGCCCTCGGCTACCGATGGCAGGACCTGGAACAGGTGGCGCCCTTGTTGATGAATGCAGTCTGCACGCTGGGCCCTGGGGGTGTCTTTCAGTACCTGGGTGTCAGACCTTAAGAAAGTAGGGCTGCGGGCATCATCAAATTTGCCAGCCTTCCCTGCTCCATTTTATATCTTGCACCTGGGAAACCCAAGTGGTCAGGCCTCAGCTCTGCAGGCAGAGGGGAGGAAGCTCTGTGTGTCCCGGCTTCTGCTCTGTCCAGTTGCCACAGGCCATGGAAACATCTGAGAGGCCGACTCACCTTTCACCTCCATGGCCTGAGCTCCTCCTGGGACATTTTCGTACAGGAAACAGCTTGCTGCCCCACCCGCCCTTTGCGACACTGGCAGGCAGGACTGGCCCTGAGGCCTGGCCGTGTGCCCTGGTCTGTGCCCCTGGCGCTCTCTGGGTCTCAGTTTCTCCATCTGTGAGAGAGAGGTTGTGTCAGCTCACCACTCTCTGTCCTTTCAACTCTAAGGTGGTACCCTCTTGAACTGAGGCCGGAGCAGCCATGGAGGACAGGCCAGAGGACTCTGGAGGTGGGAGCAGCAGCGAGGAGGGGAGCTCTGGCCTCACCTCTCTGACCTGGAGCTGCCTGTGTGACAGGGGCAGAGCTGGGACCCTCTCGAGGTGTCGAGCTGCCAGGGAGAGGGCAGCCTGCTCAGAGGCCTCCGGCTGCCCGGGGATACCAGCAGGGCTGCCCGTGGGCAGGAGAGTGTGGCCGCACAACGGGGGGAAGGTTTTTCAGAGTGTAATTAGCATACTTTCTGGCACCCACGAAACTTCCCCTTCCTCTTGACAATTTGCTGCCAAAACCGTCCTGATTCCTGTGGACTTGCTTCTATCTCATCCAGGAAAGAAAAGAAAGAAAAAGGGGGGAAAAGAGGGTTGTTATTTGTGAAATTGCATTTCCCAGCCATGAGGGTGAGTCACGTCTTTAGAGCTTCAAGTTTCTTGTTTGGATGAACTTTTCTCTGGGAGCCTGGGGCCATGCTGCCCTCCCTCAGGCCAGTGGGGTGGGGAGAGGCCTAGAGTCCATCTACGGAGAGACCTTGACAGTGGGAAAGTCCAGGGGCTCTGCCAGGTGGTTGTACCTGAACTGCCCGGGAGAGCTTTAAAAACGCCGATTTGAACTTGGGGTGGGGGAGGGGAGGTTAGTGTTTAATGGGGACAGAGCTTCGGTGTGGGGTGATGAAAAGTTTCTGGAGATGGAGGGCGGTGATGGCTGCACAATGGTGTGAATGTGCTCAGGGCCACTGAACGGTAGGTACACTTCAGAATGGTTAAATTGGCAGATTTCAGGCACGTACCGTTTGCCACAGTAAAAAGTGCGGATTCCAGGGCTTCAGTCCTAGGAGGCTGCGTTGGCAGGTCTGAAGTGGGGTCCAGAAAACTGTTTGTTCAAAGTTTCCCGGGTCATTCAATGCACGTTGGAGCATCAGCAATCTGTCCAATGGGGACAATGCCTTATAGGGTTGTGAGCATCAACTATCCTAATATGTGTCAAGTTTTCAGGGCTTAGTACATAGTAGGTTCTCAGTTATCATCTAATCTCATTTCCATAGGAACCCGCCCATACCCCTTTAGGTTGTTTAGTGTCGGCTGCCACACATTCAGGGTTGGGGACCCTCTGTCTCTCAGGATGGACCTCCCCATTTTGGGCCACCTGAGAGGTGGAGTTGCCCTCAGACTGAATGCAGGTTTGTGTGGCGTCTTCCACTGGCCCTGGGCTTCATGGTGGCACTGGTCAGTGGTAGAGCAGAGATGGTCATAGGAGCCTTCGAGTTCTGTGCCCAGTTGCCGGGTGCCAGTTGTGTGTTGGGCCTGGGCTGCCCTGGATGTGCTGTCTGTGGCTTTCCTTCCAGATCCTAGGCTCCAATCCAAACCTGCACAAGAGGGAACAGAGGCCCAGAGAGGGAAGGAGCCAGCCCAGGGTCACGTAGCAGGGTGTTCACGGAGCCAAGGGGAGTGTTGGCACCCAGGTGGTGAGGGCTGTGTCCTCTAGAGGGGGAGTTCCAGATCCCCAGAGATGGAACAAGTAGGGAGGCTGAGGCAAACATGTGTGAGAGGTGGGCTCTATCCTGGCTGTGAGGGATGCCTGGGCCCCTGGGGCCAGCTTTTAGCTCACCTTCATCCCCTTCCCACACTGAGGGGACACAGAAAGAACTGTCACCACCCTGGGCCCCCGTCTGCCCTGTTTTTATAAGGGAGACCGAGGCAACCATCTCTCAGGCTCTCCTCACCCGTCAGCGTGGGGACTCTCAAGGACAAGGCCATGTCTCTCCATTTAGACCCAAGGCTCCCCGAGGCCTGTAGTTCGTTCCTGGAGTTCTTAGGCACCTGAGTGGGGTCAGGGGGTGCCCAAGCCCATGGCCAGGTTTGCCATGGACCCTCCTGAGGAAGCTGCCTCTTTCCTGCCTTGGCCTCACCCCAGGAAAGGGGGCCCGCGGCCTCACCGCAGGCCCGCCTTCGCTAAATTCCAGTGTGCCTGGCCGTGGAGCCTGTGACTCCTATAAATAGAGGGTGTATACACCAGGAGGGGGCCTGGGCCGCGTCTGCTTTGAAGCCAGGCAAGACATCTGGTTCCTGTCAACTGGAGGTGGGAGAGGTGGGCAACTTCCTCCCTGGGCTCCCAGAGAGCTGGCCGGCTGGGCCACGGGCTCCCCGGGCACAGTCTGCAGGGCCGCGTGCTGTGGGAGAGAGGGCAAAGCACCGACTCGCAGGCCGCTCTTCTGTACAGTGGAGACTGGGCTGCATCTGACATTCCTCTTCCTTACAAGGTGAGGAAACTGAGTCAGCTTAGAGATAAGTGGCTTGTCTAAGTCACCCCACCAGTAAGCAACAGAGCCCCAAAGCTGGCAGGTCGTTTTCTGCTATACCTGCTTATGCTCTGGCAGTGTGTAAAGAAGTAATGATAATAATTGTCGTTATCATCATCATCATCATCATCATCATCATCATCATCACCACTTACTGAGTGGTTCCTAAGTGCCAGGCAGGAGATAAGTGCTGTATGTTTGTGACTTTGTGTTAGTCTTACAGAAACCCCAGGAGGTAGTTATCATTCCTGTTTTCCAGATGGGGCCGCTGCGGCCCAGAGTGGTTAACTGGCATGCCATGGACACACAACCAGAATGGGATTAGAACTCAGGTTCCAGGAGGCCAGAGCCCATGGGCAGCTGCAGGGTCATTATGAATTCACGTGTGTGCGCACCCATGGCAACCTCCCCGAGGTCATAGCTGTGAATGAGTGTGTCCAGGCCTTCCAGAGCCCTCACTGCGTCTGTCCCCGCAGGCACTGAGCAGCAGCGTGTACAAGAGCGCCTCACCCTATGGCTCCCTCAACAACATTGCCGATGGCCTCAGCTCCCTCACCGAGCACTTCTCTGACCTGACCCTCACCTCCGAGACCCGGAAGCCCAGCAAGAGGCCCCCACCCAACTACCTGTGCCACCTGTGCTTCAACAAAGGACACTACATCAAGGACTGCCCCCAGGTAAGGCAGCCTGGCCCAGGTAGGGCTCGTGGGCTCCCTACTGACCTGTGTCACAGTTTCTATGGGTAGATGGGTAGGACAGGTGGATCATCTCCCCACCTGTCCCCTGTCCCCTTCCATGAGCAAGTGGCCCTGCAGCTCTCTCTGGTCTCCACCTTTTTGTCCCTCTGGTATTTCTGAGATAAGTCTGGCTGGTATGAACGGGACAGAGGCTCAGCTTGGACGTGCCCTGGTTAGGCAGCAATCTGGGTAGGGTACCCCAAAAGGAGGTTCTGGGCCTTCAAAGCCCTACTAGTCTTCCTGCCAGGGTGGGTTCTATTACAGGGAAGCGGGACGGGGGCCAGCAGCCTCCTCCCAGCTCTCTCCCGAGACCCCATCTCCTCACACTCACAGGGAAGGAATGTGGGCTCTGGGCCAGGAATCCAGATGTGCGCCCCCTCCCCCAAGCCCCACCTCTACCTCCTCGGCAGTAGGCTCCTCAACCTGCTGCCTGTGAGGACGGACAGGGGCCTGCCCTGACTCTGTGCCCCCCACAATGGGTCCGGCCGAAGGCACTGTGGGGCTGGGAAGGAAAGGGGACCAGGAAGTCAAGGGTGTGGGGAGCAACCCCTGTCTCTCACCAAATGCTTCGCCATGACCTAGTGGAACTTCTGAGGCTGACCCCACTCACGAGATGACCCCTGGCTCTGTGGTAGACATGGCTTTGGAATCCTGGGAAGAGAGGTTAGCAGTTGTTTTAAATATGGTATGAGATTATCAGTGATTTTTCCCTACTATTTTTTCATACTTTCCTATGTTTTTATGATGTGGTACTACTTTATTTTATATATGTAATGGAAACGGAATCCTGTAAACTCAGAAAATCCATGTTGTCTCACCCTCCAGATGTTGGAAGCCAACGGCCTGGCTGGGTGGGGCTGGGTCCCGCCCGGACCAGCGGGAGGCTGAGATGTGCTTCTCGCTCACCACTCCCATCACAAATGGTCCTGTCGTGCTTTTTGTCCTTGCTACTTAAAGTACAGCCAGGCATAGCTGCATCCACGTTGCCTGGGAACTTGTCGGAAATACAGAATCTCAGGCCCACCCCAGAGCTGCACTTTAGTAAGACCTGCCCACCCGGTGATTCATGTACACCAGTGATCTGGCCTCCCCCTACCCCTGGGCAAGAGAGGCCCTCCCTGGTTCCTGAGTAGTGGGAGCTGACCCACTGGTGGCTGTTCTCCAGATCCACACTCCCGTGAGCCCTGTCTATCCCTCAATATGTAGTGAGCAGGGGCCCTGGGCACAAGGGGATCTCAGCAGAAGGTGAGGCCCTACCCCCAGAGGGTGTCTGAATAGGACAAGGGACAAATGAGCAACTGAGGATCCAGATGATCTTCAGAGTCCTGTCCATGGCCCACCCAGTCAGCACTTCCCTGTGCCCTCCCCAGCTGAGCCCCCAAGCGGAGGGACTCTGCTCTCAGTCATTCACAACAGTACCTGGAAAACCTCCCTCCATCCTCTCCCACCCGCAGTCTGTGAGGTGGGCCGAGCAGGACCTAGCCCCGTGAAGGACATGGGCAGTGTGATAAGTGCTCTCGAAGCATTATTTCATCCATCACATAACTGTTGTATGTGTAAAGTGCTCTTACTAGCCCGTGTTACACAATGCTTTGCGTGAGTCAAGGACTCCACAGGATCATTGAGCTGCTCAGTGGGGGAGCTGGGATATTACCCCTCCCCCCCCACTAGGCAGGTGACATTCAGACACCATCAGGGGCTCTCGGGGGCTCCAAGGAGGTATGCTTACGCTGGGCTCGCAGCCCGGGAAGGCTTCCAGGGGAAGGAGGGCTTGAGTGGGGCTGGTGGGTTGATGGGAGAAGGGTGGCTGTGCCTCCCACAGTGTGACCACTATCCAAAGGCAACAGATGGCGAGCCAGAGGTGGCAGGCTGGTGAAGGAGCATGTGAGTTCGCGCGTGCGCACTGCCCTCTCTCCAGACGGAGCCAGAGCTCTTCTAAATGTGGGCACAGAGGGTCCCTTGCCCTCAGTGCCTCTCACTTTCCAGCGCAGGGCTGATCCTGGTTCTTCCTTCATGTGGGTTATACAGAGTGTTCACTTCCCTCGTGCAGGGCTCTTAACTCTGGAGGAACAGGAGTCACAGCCTCACCACTTTATAGTTGTAGAAACAGAGTCTCAGAGAGGTGGAGTGCGGAGGAGAGGGCAGACGAGCATGAGCACCCTGGTCGTGGAGCCTCCATGCTCTTGGCTTCCTGGAGCATCCATGCCACTCCAAGTGAGGCACCCATGGCCTGCGGAGCCTCAGTTTCTCCCTTGAATGTGTGGAGGCCCTCTTCTGGCCCCATCACAAACCTGATTCTATCTGGGACTCCTGCAGGCCCAGGCATCTCCCTCCACTCTTCACAAGAGGTGGGAGGGCAAGGGCTCAAAGTGTCAGTTTCACGTCAGTAAGATGAGGCTAATGCCAACGCTGACTCAGGATTGTGAAGGTCCATTGAAACAATGCATGGAAAGTGCTTAGCACAATGCCTGGCACACAGTGGGCACTCAGTAAATGTTGGCTAGCATTATTTTTTCTCCCTCGGGTCACAATGGAGAGTGTGCCCTCCTGGCAAGGTACTGGGTATTTTGGCAGGCCGGAATTTAATTGGATGCCCCCCACCCCTCACCTGACTACAAGCTCAGGGACAGTGCTGGGTTAGCTTCACCTCTGTACCTCTCACTGCCTGACCCCCCCATGCCAGCTCAAGGAACCACACACAGCAAGTGCTCAGTGCAAGTCTTCCCGGATAAAGGGATGCATGGACAAGGCTTTTTGAAGGCATGGGAAACTTTGCTTCAAATAAAATATTACAAAGAGCTCAGAATATATAATATTTAAAAGTGGAGTGCTTATTTTGGTACTAGCTTGAATGAGATCTAATTTATATACCATATAATTTACCTATGGAAAATGTACAATTCAATGATTTTTAGTATATTCACAGAGTTGTGTAACCATCAGTATGACCGTCATAGAACATTTTTATCACCTCAAAAAGTAACCTCATATTCTTTACCTTCACCTCCTGTTCCTCAGCCCTTAGGCAGCCACTAATTTATTTTTTAAATTTATATTTTTCTCTATAAATTTATATTTTTCTCTATAAATTTGCCTATTCTAGATATTTCACATAAATGGAATCATATAATACATGGCCTTTTGTGGCTAGATTCTTTTCCTTAACATCATTTTCATGCTTCATTCATGTAATAAAACTTATCAGTTCCACAATTTGGGAAGTGTTCCATCCTGTTCTATTTTCTGGAAGATTTTGTGATGAATTAATATTAAATCTTTTTTAAATGTTTGGTAAAATTCATCTGCAAAACCATCTGAGCTTGGGCTTTCTTTTGTGGGTAGATTTTTAAAATTACTAGTTCAATCTCTTTACTTGTTATAGGTCTATTCAGATTTTCTATTTCTTCTTGTGTCAGTTTCTGTAATTTGGGTCTTTCTAGGAACTTGTCCATTTCATCTGTTATCTAATTAATTGGCATACAGTTCTTTATAATATTCTACTGTAATTGTATTTATCTTTGTAAGCTTAGTACAATGTTCCCCTCTTTCATTTCTGATTCTTGTCATTTGAGTCTTTTCCCTTTTTTCCCGTTAGTCTGGCAAAAGTTTTGTCAATTCCGTGCACATTTTCAAAGAACCGACTTAGGGTTTAGTTAATTTCCTCTACTATTTTTCTATTGTCTATTTTATTACTTAATATTCTAATCTATTAAGAAGTTGTGGCAAAACACATGTAACATACAATGCACCATCTTAGCCATTTTTAAGCGTGTAGCTCAGTGACATCAAGGACATTCACATTGTTGTGCCACTGTCACTGCCATCCACCCACAGAACTTTTTATGTCTTGTAAAATGGAGACTCGGTTCCCACTAGTCAATAACTCTCTCTCCTTTTCTCCCCCAGCCCCTGGCAACCACCATTGTGCTTTCCATCTCTCTGAAGTTCACTGCTCAGGGGACCTCTTATAACTGGAGTTGTACACTGTTTGTCCTTTTGTAACTGGCTTATGTCACTTAAAGTGTCCCCAAGGTTCATTCACGTTGTAGTGTCTGGCAGGATTTCCTTCCTTTTTCAAGGCTGAATAGTATTCGCCGGTGTGTGTGCGTGTGTGTGATCACCACATTTTGTTTGTGCATTTGTTCCCCAGGGGACCCCTAGACTGCTTCCACCTTTTGGCTATTGTGCACAGTGCTTCAGTGAACATGGGTGTACCAATATTCCTCCAAGTCTTTGCTTTCAGTTCTTCACTCTGATCTTTATTATTTCCTTCATTCAGCTTGCTTTGAGTTTAGTTTTCTTTTTCTGGTTTCTTTGTGTATGTACAGCACATTACCAGTGAATGCTGCTTCATTATAACATTGACGAGGTGCTGTTGGAGGTCAACTGCTCTTTATATCAGTTATCCTATGGTAACATCGGTTTTGGTGCTCATTGTTTCACTTAAAGTCATAGAATCTGCCAACGATGTTAAGTGAGAACTGACTGTAGATGTTTACAACTATACATTTTCCTCTGAGCTACATCCCCTAAGTTTTGGTGTGTCGTGTCTTCTTTTCAACTTATCACGTGGTATTTTCTGATATCCCTTTATCTTCTTTGATTCACTGGTTATGTAGAAGTATGTTTTTAGTATCCACATCTATATGAGTTTCCCAGATATCTTTTAAAAATGATTTCTAATTTTATTCTATTGGGGATCACAGAACATACTTTATATTATTTCAGCATTTCTAACTTTATTGTGAATTGTTTTATAGCCTAGCATGTGGGCTATCCTAGAGAATGGTTCATGTGAACTTAAGAAGAATAATCTGCTGATGTCGGGTGGAGTGTTCTAATAGATGTCTGTTAGGTCTCTTCTGAATCCTTGTTGATGTTCTGCCTCGCTCTTCTGTTCATTGTAGTAAGTAGGGGTATTGAAATCTCTATTGTTGTTTTCTTAGAGTTTTATTTATTTATTTTAGACAGAGGGGAAGGGAGGGAGAAAGAAGGAGAAAAACATCAATGTGTGGTTGCCTCTCATGCGCCCCCTACTGGGGACCTGGCCCACATCCCAGGCGTGTGCTCTGACTGGGAATTGTACCGATGACCCTTTGGTTCTCAGGCTGGCGCTCAATCCACTGAGCCACACCAGCCAGGACTATTATTGTTTAATTGACTATTTTTGATTCGGTTCTGTCCATTTTTGCTGTATGTATTTTGATGCTTTGTTATTAGGTACATCTATGTTCATAATTGTAATTCCCCGATTGGTTGATCTTTTGATTTTTAATTGATTAGAGAGAGGAAGGGAAAGAGAGAGAGAAAGAGAGAGAGAGAGAGATCCATTCGCTGACCCACCCACTCATGTAGTTGTTGGTTGCCTTTTGCATGTGCCTGGAAATTGAATCTGCAACCCTGGTGCACTGGGATGATGGTCCAACCTACTGAGCTACCCGGCCAGGGCCATCCTTTTTATCATCATAAAAATGCCCTCTTTATCTCTGCTAACATTTTTTGTTTTAAAGTCTATTTTTTCTGATAGTAGCATAACCAGCTTTTTTTTTTTATGGGTGCTGTTAACATGATAGATCTTTTTCCTTTTTTTTTTTACTTTCAATCTGTTCAAATCTTTGAACCTAAAGTGCCTGTCCTGTAGATAACATACAATTGGATCTTGGTTTACTTTATATTCAATCTGACAATCTCTACCTTTTGTTTGGGTTGTTTAATCCTTTCACATTATTGATAATCTATTATTAATGCTATTATTGATATAGTTGGATTTAGGTCTGCCTTTATTACTTTTTTTTTTCTAAATTATTCCTGTTTTTTCTCATCTTCTAGTCCTCCTTTACTCTTTCCTTATGTATTAAATGATGATTTTTAATGTAACATTTAAATTTCTTTAATGATTTTTTTTTTACTATTTTTAAAGCTATTTCCTTAGTGGTTGCTCCAGGATTTAGTTCCCGAGAGAG
>VMDR010006458.1:0-45356 GCA_007922815.1 Macrotus californicus | reverse complement strand
ATAACTCTCATTGAGGAAAATCTAGAGTGCAGAAAAGTACAAAAATCTAAGGAAAAAATGAAGAGATAGTATTTTCCTATAATTGTACTACCAAGAAGAAATATTGAACAATTTGGCATATTTCTTACTGATCTTTTCTTAAATACATATGGTTGCTCTGGTTGCCTGTTTTTTGTTTTGATAAAGTTTCAACATATACTGTAGACAGTTTCATTACTCTTACTGAAAACCGTTCCTTGGAACTTGTTAGACTAGAAAAAAGCTATTCAAGACTAACAAGAGCTACTTAAAGGGGCCCCAGTTGGCCAAAGATGGAATAATTTAAGCACAAAAAAGAATAATAAATGCAACTGACTGACAACTATTGGATATTTAAAAAAAAATCTATAAGTTCACAGTCATACAAAAAAGCAAAACTAAAGATTAGGGAGAAAAATACCCCTTTCACCCACAAGAATTCCAACCTACTGAAAATCACTGGAAGTGACCTAGGGACCAATTCTTGATGTTGAAATTTGACAATTAAAAGGAAAGAAAAGTTAGCCTATATTCTACTTATAAAATATAGTTCCCAGACAAACTATTTTTCAGTATATTGATGTTGTAAAACTCTCCCTTACAACGCACGCATTTTTTGTGTGTTTTAAAAGAAAAACTCCTTCCTTCCTTAACGAAAGATGGAGTAATAGAAATAACAAGTTACCATTTTGTAGCTACTTCTGATTAAATCATCTAGTCAACAACCATAATCGATACAGTAGAAGGATCAGTGCCCATTAAGTATTCTCAGCGTCACCACCAGTAAGACAGCGGAAATACACCTTGCGACGGGATGAGAGATGGACGCACCCAACACTCTCCATACAGCTTTGTTGCCACAAAGAGTGACCCCTGAACCTTTTCAACTTGGAAAGCTACTGTCTATCTTACAAAATATATAAAGAACAGCGTCACGAGTTAAATCAGGGCTTGGCAAACTGCAGCCTTTAGGCCAACCCTAGTCCGCAGCCTGCTTTTGTAAATAAAACGTACCTGGACACAGCCCTGCCTGATCCTTCACATGACATTTATGGTGGCTTTCAAGTGTGCAATGGCAGAGCTGAACAACTGTGACAGAGATCATCTGGCCAGCGAAGGCAAAAATACTCACTACCTGGCCCTGTACAGAAACAGTCTGCTGGCCTCTGGGTTAAATGATACTGTCCGGAAGCAAACAGACTCTTTGAGACAACTGGGGCTATTTCCATGTTCTCTGTCATACCAAGGAATTATGGTAATTGCGTTAGTAGTAAGAATGGCACTATGATTATGTGAGGAAATGTTTATTTTTTTAAAGAAATGACTGCGTGCTGAAGTATGTAGGTACATATAAGATGACATGATGTCTGGAGATTTGCTTCAGAATGCTTCAGCAAAGTGAAGGGAGAAAAGAAAAAGCAGTTAGATGTAGCAAATGTGATCAGACCTTGCTATTGCTTAGTCCAGATAAAGTAAATGAGCAGCATAGTGGGATTCACTGCAGTATTTTCTCTGCTCTTAAGTATGTTTACAAAGTTTGAAAATATTTAATTACTCAACATCATTAAATGAGTAACTTTAAAATAGATACAAACACAGTATTTTAAAAAATCAATCCCTTCTTCTGGGATATTTTAGGTTGTTTCTAACTTTCCCATTATTATTAAATTGCTTTAATAACATCTTTACAGATAAATATGTGGTCAAAGTTTTGATTGCCTTAAATAATTTATCTCTAAAATTAGTGGAATTACTGAGTCTTCCAAGTAGTTTAAGACAACTTACACTCCTATATTATTGTTATGAGGGTATCCCATTTCTCAAATTATTGCCAGTATTGAATACTACTCTTGCTTGTACTTTTGCCAATAATGGAACATACATCTGTGATGTTTTAGTTTGTATGAATTTACTTACCAGTGAGGCTGACTGTCTTTCGCATGTTCACAGGTCCTTTTACTTATTCTATGAATTGTTCATATTCTATGACAATTTTTCTGTTAAAGAGTTTAGTGATTCCTTATGGACTGTAAGAAATCCTTGTATGTGAAAGGCATTGCACCTTTGTCATATCTCATCCAGTTTGTTCTTTGCTTTTAACTTTGTTTTTGACTTTCAAACATTTTTATTTCTAGTTGTCAAATCTGTCCATATTTTTTTGTTTTCTTCTAATGCTTTAATGCTTAGACTATTTTTCTTTACTCCAAGATCATTTAAATGTTTACTTATTCTTTATTTTATACTTTTATAGCTTAACTTTTCATTCACATTAAGTCCTTTTGGAATTCAGTTTAAAATGTAGTGTGAGGTTACATGGTAGCATTATTTTTTTTTAAAATCTTAAGAAATTTTTCTTTCCATATTACTGTGCAGTGCTTTCTTGATGAAAATTTGAAAGCAATGAATATTTTTTGCAAAGTGAACGTAAGTATCTATATCTATTTTTAAATCTACATCTTAAAATATTAGGATTGTCCAAAGTGTGTGTTATACAATTTTCTAATGTTTCACTGAAGTGCCTAACCACCAGGGCTACGAAACACATTTGGTGGCAATTATGATGACTAATCCCTGTTTACTCTCCTTGCACCGATTACATACCAGAATAAAACACTAGATTCTAAAGATTGCAAGTAAAATATTTCTTCAAAATCAAAGAAATATCTCTAATACTTTTGAGTCCAAATTTTTGAATTTAAGTCTCAGAGCTCATTGCTGAACTAAACAATTCCAGAAGACATAATTTAAAACAACATAAGGCAGAGGAAAATGTGGTTTTGTGCCATAATGTCTTGAAACATTCAGTTACGGTTTGATGCTATTCAATGTTCAGTTGCATACTTGGAGAAAAAGTCATTGCTATTTTAAGGAAACATGACTTAAAAGTATGGAAATTAAGTTGATTCTCATGAATGACAGAAGTGTTTACAGACTACTTATTCATCCATTCAACTACTTATTGGGTATCTACTATGTGTCAGACACTGCCATGGTGTTAGGTTCTTCCTGCGCTGGGTACTGACATTTTTTAAGGTGGTCTGACGAGGACAAACAAAATGCCACAACTTAAACTTATCATTAATGTGAGCCCTGTGAAACACCACAAACCACTCAAATACAGAAAAGAGGTAAGAAAAGTATTCAAATGCACTGAATATAGGTAAGGTAAGAAAAGTAACATTTATTAAGTAGTTATCACGTGGGAAGAACACGACTTTTAATCATATAACTTAATAATATCTTATTTTATAGGAAGTAAAACTGAGGCCGAGAGAGGTTAAGAATTTCAGGCACACATCTACTATGTGACTCAAGATTCAAACTCAGGTTTGTCTAAGCTTCATAAAGTCCTTGCTTTTCTAACTACCACAAGCTAGCTGTTTTCTAAATTTTTCTACATGTTTGTTCTAAGAGGAAACAGCAGCAATTCTGGGAATGCTCAAATTAAAAACAGACAAAAGGAAGCTGTTAAAATGGAGCCATCCCATAATAAGCAGACCACAAACATCTGAGGCAAGAAACTCTCTCTAGATGTTTCCAGTTTTCCAATATTCCTGCTTTAACACAGTAACCGTATAATGCTTGCCATTCAAATAGTTTTGCATTCTATGTTTTCAATAGCAAAATTTGAACTATTTCTTTATTTAATTGTAGCATCTTTTTTGAGTAAGAATTCACAAGTCTACAAGGTTCTACACTAATTTTCCTTCAGTATTATACATTGTAACACTATCTGCCAAGGTTGAGGTGTAAGAATCTCATTCATTTGTCCATCTATCCATCCATCCATTCATCCATCCATCCATCCATCCATCCATCCTTTTCACAAATAATTACTGACTTCCCATTGTGTGCCAAGTAGTCTTGTCAATATTGGAAACGTAGGAATGATCAAGACTCTAAGATCTTTGTCCTCAAGGAGTTCACATTCTAGTGGGGGAGAGAGACAGTTAATGAACAAGTAAAAAAAACAACACAGAGAAGAGATTTTGATTGTGATGTACTGTTAATGACTCAGACTGGGTGATATTATAAACAGCAACCAGGTGGGAGGTGGGACGGGGTGGTACTTCATCAGACAGGTTGTCAAGGAAGGCCCTGAAGAGGTAATCTGAGCTGAGACCAAAACATGAGAAGAAACCAGTCATGGAAAAGGCATGGGAAAGAACTCCAGGCAGTGGGAACAATGAGGAATTGGGTGCACTGAAGTGACTGAAAGGAGTCCAGGAAGGCTGATAGGCAGAAAAGGACCGATGACGAGCTTGAAGGCAGGTAGAAGCCCAAGTATGCACGGGACTGTGGGCCAGGAATCCGAAGTGTATCTGAAGTGCGGTGGAAGCCGTAGGATGCATTAAGCAGATGACAGCAATGTGGTTTGTGGAGGAGAGACTGTATTCGTTATAATATATCTAGCTAATATGTACTGAGTGCCTACTCAGTACCAGGCATGTTCTAAACACTTACTACAAAACTTAATTTAATCTCATATCCCATTGAGGAGGGCACAAATATCATCCTGCTGTGCAAAGGACTACAGTATTAGCACTAGCGTTTCGGCCACCTGCTGAGGTCTCAGTACGTGGCAGAGCCAGGACATGAATCAAACAGGCTGAGAGCAGAAGCAAATAAACCCACGAGGAGGCCACTGCCATTGCAGGAATGTGAGATGATGGTTTGACTAGGAGGTAGTACTGAAAACAGAAAAAGTAGACGGATTTGGGGTAGATTTTGAAAAAGTAATTGAAAGCATTAATTTATGGCAGTGAGAAATAGGAAGGGATCAAGAGCGTCTTCTAAATTCTTCACTTGAACAAGGAATATGGTGGTCATTTCTGATTTGGAGAAAAATGTGTATATAGGGGGTGAAACCAAGACTTCTGGCTTTGATGTGAAGTCGGAGGCACAAATTATCCACTAACTTGGAGATACCAAATAGGCAGCTGGATCTGTGAGCCAGAAGCTCAAGGGAGAGGTTTGGGGAGCATTGGCATCCTATAGGGATAGCGGTGAGGGATTTACAGATGTGAGCCCTTGGGGAGGGCAGGAAGAGAAGAGGGCTGAGGACTGTGACCTAGGGCACTGTGACATTGTGGGGACAAGAGATGGCGGTGAAGCCAACAAAGGTGACTTAGGAGTGACCTGAGAAGCAGCAGGACCGCTCAGAGGGTTGGGATCAAAGAAGCCAAGGAGAAAAATCTTTCCTAAGATAGGAGCTTGTTCAATTATGTTGAATGCTGCTGAGAAGTTGAGGGAAATGGCAGCAGACGAGAGAATGTTAGATCTGCCAGTGTGGTCACTCACCTGCTTAACAAGGGCAAGTTGGAGACAGGACTTTGCAGAAGTTTGGCTGTGAAGAGGAGCAGAGAAATGAGATGGCAGATACACGCTGATGAGGGGCCAAAGGGAGCTTATTTTCTTCAAAAGATGCACGTACTTGAGCCCACGTGTGTGCTCACAGAAACAAGCATCTGTGTGCGGATGGCAGCTCCAATAAAACACCTCCACTAAGCCACAGAGCCGACATCTATACAAATGCAGTGGGGAGGGAAGTAATTATTTAATGAACGTCTCCCTGGTTTCTTGGAGACAAAATAATCATTTCACGTACAAACATTCCCGGGATTTCCGAGCTATTTGGAAGCTTTGAGAGCTCCCATAAAAGTCACTCGGGCCCAGTGCCCCTGGCAATATGAGAGAGAGTAAAATGGAATGCAGGGAGGCTGGGCTCCATTTCTTGCTAGAACTCAGTGCTCTCTCTGAAACAAGGGCCTCTCCTTGGTTTCCTACCAAGCATCAGTCAGGTTGTTTGATTTGCATGACCAGCCAAAGGGGAAGGAATCTGTACAGGAAAAAATACCTTGGTCCAAATATGAAGTGCAGTGTGAGTAAGGAATCTAGGGATCTGTCTGATTTGGGGTAGGGAGGTGCTGATGCTGAATTTGGGAAACAGGGTGGTTCTGTCAGCACCAGAGACAGGTGAGCCCGGCACGGGTGGGGGGACAAGCTTTCATTTCTCTTGCCATTTCTTTCACAGAGCACGACCTTTCCCAAGTAAGCATGTTACCAATATTTTTGACTTTTCTTTCTCCTTAGCAACACTAGTTTCTGTGCAGTTTCCAAGCCACACCTTTCCAAAGGCTCAGTTTTTTTGTTTGTTGTTGGGTTCCTTGGCAGGAGAAAGTAGAGAAGAGGGAGAGGAGAGACAGAGAGAACTGGAGAGACAGGAAGGGAAGAAAAGAGAGAGACAAAGACAGATGCCAAAAAGCTCTTTTCTTATTCTCCTGAAAACCTTACAAGAAAACTCCAAACCACTCGAAGGACACTTGAGTTACCATTGGCTCCCTTATAGCCATGTGAGTATTCTCCCTTTCCTTCTGTTTTTTTGTCACATCGAGCACCTGAAGATAGCAATGGTCAAGAGGGCTAAAAATGGAAGAACGCTAAGGAAAAACCAATGTTCATGACAGTCTCTGTGATTGCTCCATCTGTGTTTTTTCGATTTGGAGGGAAAAAAAGACTTGTTTTAGATAATACATGTATATCATGGCATTCACTTCTTTTTCTTTTTTCCAGAAAAGAACAAAGAAAGAAGAGAGAGAAAGAGGGAACACACTCAGAAACAGTCTAATTCCAGTGACATTCATGAAACAAACTCCTGATTTTTGAAAGTTAGCCTGAAGAATGGCTGAATAAGCGATGACCCTCTGTGGAGTGGAATATGCATTGTCAAAGCCATGGATGGGGGACTGCCATGCACTGGCATGCAGTGACAGGTACAGGGATGGCCTGCAACACACATTCCTGGACAGGAGTCTTGTCAGTACTGTCCATCACTCTAGTCCCCTCCTAGGATTGGTCCCTTGCCCACAGCAGATGTTCAGTAAGTATTTCCTTAACAAATGAACAGAAAGGATTACAGATTAATGTAGCACAATCTCACTTTGGTGAAAAGCAAAATGGAATAAATCCTATAAATGTGATGACCTCCACTCTGACACACGTTTGCCCATTTGTTATATTTAAATTAGAAAATATATGATAACAAGCATTAAAGAAACACCTCGGAATAAATACAGGGTAGGTTAGGGTCTGCTGGGACTCAAGAATTCTGAGGGTTGGGTACGTGTCTAAGAGGAAGCCTACCTGCAGGACCACCCACACTAAGTGGAGGGAACAATGGCTGAGCTGGCCAGGAAGGAGGAACCGCAGGAAAGTTCATCAGAAGGAAGAGTGGAAGGGTGTGTTTCTCCAGGATGGGGGCAAGTGCAGGATGAGCCCACCTGATGAGCACTGGCGTCTGTGGGACAGTCAACCTGAAATGACTGGCCTCCTGGAGCCAGATAGTGGGGCCTCGGGCATGATAGTGGAGAGCCTGGATGTGACGCAGGCTGTCCAGTGATGTGAGAAGCATCTGGGTCAGGAGTCTCCCTCTGCTCTGGCGGAGGAGGGGCTAGACTGTGCCCGCAAAGCAGAAGCCCACCACGCTGAGCAGCAGGGGGGGGCCTGGGGCAGTGTGACTGGGCCCAGGAGCTGGCAGAGCCACTTGCCAACACAGGCACACCTGCAGTCTCGAATACCTGCAGTGCCCTGAGGCTCTGTGGGGTTAGTGGGAGGAGACTAGTGCTTCCTGGGAGTCAAAAGCACCCAGGTGTAAGGTGGGTGGTGGCTAGTGTCAAGTTAGAGCCCTGGGAAAGTGGGTGTGTGGCTCTGTGCTAAATTCCTTCTTGACTTTAAACTGGGTTGCTGATTTTTCTCACGGTTTTCTTTCCTGGAGCATTTTCTGATTTTCTTAGCAAGAGATTTCTCTTTTGGCCACCCACAGCACTGGGGGGCATGGCTCTACACGGAGATTATTTTCTGCTTGACAGGAACTTCTCTGGTCCAGAATGTTATCTTCATTTAATAAACCTATTAAATTGAGCAGTGGGTATGGTCCTAAGCTGTCTTATTTCCCCAACTATTAAGATAGTTTTCTACTCACAGATTTATTAAATGAATGAAAATACATCACTTGTCCTATTCTCATAATTGTGCCTTCTGCCAAATTCCAACAAATTCTTACTAAGTAACAGTTACATGACAGGTATGATGCAGGTAACCATACTGTTCCTGCCTTCATGGAGTTTCTAGTCAGTCCACTGGGGAGTCTGGTAATTAAACACGAAATTTAAAAACCAGGTCACACACGTAGTATGACAGAGGAAGCATATAGAAGGGACACCTAACCCAGAAATGTGTCCTTCGGCTACCTACCTTAATCTATAACTATACTTACCTACATCGGTGACCTTTGAATAACATGGGCTTGAACTACTGGGCTCCATTTTCCCGCTTCCCCGCCCCGCAATAAATATATAGATGGCCCTCCATTATCCCTGGTTTTTCTACCCACAGATTCAACCAACTTCAGATCAAAAACAAAATTTGGGATCTATGCTTGGGCATCCACATGTGGGGAGCTGACTGTGCACTGTTCTAGATCATTTTATGTAAAGGATTGATCTTCCACGGATTTTGGTATCTGAGGGGGTCTTGGAACCAGTCTCCTGCAAATACCAAGGGATGACTACAGTTAAATTTGGGGGAAGTCTTAAGTTATACATGGAATTTCAACTACATGGAGGTCGGTCCTTCGAACCTGTGCGTTGTTGTTCAAGGGTCAGCTGTGTTCACAACCAGCCTTCCTTTTCCTCCTTATGTCTCTTTTTGTCTACCCCACTATTATTGCAAAGTTATCATTTCTCTACTATTCTCAATGTCTCTTTCTCTCTGTTTCCTTTTTATTGTGCATTTCCCCTTGGCCTAAAAACCTTATCAAAATACCTGTCATTTGATAAATACCCTATCTTTACTATACATGCAACACTTTACATTTTTTTTCAATATTTGTTGATTCCAGAGAGAGAGAGGCGGAAGGAGGGAGGCAGAAGGGACGAGAGAGAGAGGAAGAGAAAGAGAGAGTGAGAGAGAAAGAGAAAGATGGAGAGAAACGGAGAGAGAAACAGACAGAGACACAAGGTGGGGGGGCACTGATTGGTTGCCTTCCATATGTGCCCCATCTGGGGACCAAACCCACAACATAGGTATGTGCCCTGACCTGGAACCCAATCCGCAACCTTTCGGTGCAGAAGATGATGCTCCAACCAATTGAGCCACACTGGCCAGGTGCCACACTTGTTTATTCTATTTTCTCTTTTCCATCCCACTTAGGCTTTTTTAAAAAAGCTGTCTACATTCTATTTGTCACCTCCCATTCACATCTCAACAGGATGCAATTTGGATTCCATCCCCACAGTTCTCTGGGACTACTTCTGCCTAAGATCCCTGATAACTAACAGTCCTCTCCCCGAGCACTTTTCAGTGCACAGTTAATCCTGTGGTGACCTCTGAACTTACTGACTACTTTCCTCTTGAAAATATTCCTTCGGGATTGGAGAAACTGTCACTCCCGGCACCCTTCCTCACTTCGGAGTGCTCGTTCTCAGGTGCCTTGGCTTCCTTATTCTGCCTCCTCTTGCTTTTTCTTAGAGTTCTAGCCTCCGTCCTCTGGTCTTCATCCCGCATGCACTCCCCTCGGGCATATCATCAACTGCTTTAACTTGCTTACCAACATCTCTGACTTCTCTTCATTCCAGGCCTTTACCTTTATCTCAAATGCCACAAAACCTAATCTGAGCTCATCAGCCCGACACAATGTCCTTCTCCTGAGCCCTGCTACTCCATTCGTGCTCATCCAGTGGGAACTTAGACATAATCCTTTTCCCTTCCACATGCAGTCAGTGACCAAGACCCATAGGCTGTAGCTCCTCATCTTCATACGCATCATTCTATCAGCCTTCACTTAGACTGCCGCAGTGGCCTTCCCACCAGGCAGGCTCCCCAGAATTAGTTCCTGCCCCTCCCAGCCGCTGTCCAACACAGAGTCAGAAAGATTTCTCTAAATTATAAATCTGGCCATAACTATTCCCTGCTGAAAACCCTTCATTGGCTTGGCACGATCTTTATGAACTGCACAATGGCAGCCCAGAGCCACATCCCACTATTTATGTCTGCTACTTTGCCTACAGATTGAGCTAAAAGCTGAGTTTCTAAAATTCTGAATAGTGCTAGAAGGCATTCTGAATACCATCCAGTTCTCGAGTGCCCCCCGCCACTTCATCTGTCCAGGCAGCCCCACTCTTCACATTGCTGCTCCACACTTCCTGCGTGCGCCCTTGGTCTCCTGGATCACGGCCGTGGCACAGCACACAAAGCCTCTCCCCACTGGACCGGCCCGCCTCACTGATCTCATTTCACACTCTTCACTCAGGTCCACCGATGCCAAGGCTCATGTGTATCCACTCCACCACACTAATTAATGTCACTTCCTTAAATCCTTGGGCTTATGAAATGTGAGAGGCCAAATGAGATAATAAATGGAGCAACAAACTCAAATGACAAGGAAGGAGTGTGTGTGGAGTGGGCGTGAGTAAAAGGGACGGGGAAACAAAAGGAGAGAGTAAAGATAGCCATGTGGGAATCACATCCAGAGATCTGCTTTCCATTTACTTTGGTGCCAGGTTCAGGGTGGTAAAATATCATATTTTTCCAGTCCCTGGGTTTCATTCATCTGTGTGGCCTTGGCACAATTCCTGATCCGTGGCAGGTATTAAATAAATGACTATTGGATAATACATTTTTGTGGAAGTTTGCAAAACACTGAATGTCTTGCTCCTCCCAGGATAATTTCTCTCTCTCTTGTCTCTTTCAGTATACCCACGGGCTGTTTAGGGTACACTCATGGTGTACCCAGGATATCCATTTTTTTGTGCTCTGCAAATCATCCTAGTACCAAAGAAAGAAAATGCAAAAGAATAAAAACCATAGCTTGAAGTAGTAAATCCAGAGAGAGTATTATATAGGAAAATAAAGGAAGAAAATGTTTTCTCTTCCTCTTTACTTTCCTACCATTTAAACACAAGTTAAATCCATTATGTAGATATAAATAATATGATTGTTCGGACTAACAGCACAGGAATAGTAAATAAACAATGAGAAGCTATAATTTCCAAGGAATGTGCAGGCATTTTCCTCGTCCCATGCCCAGCTGGCCACCACCTCCACCGCCTCGACCCTCATTCATCTGGTGATGCCCCTTTGGCCACACCCCTTGCATTTCTCACACAAAATCCCCAAATACACACAGACCACAAAGCAATGAGGCTGACTTCGGCCGACTTAAGAGTCATCTGGAAAACCTGTAAAATACAGATTCCTGGGTCTTCCCATTCTGAGATGATACGGTGGGAACAAAGCATCCACATTTTAAAAGCATTTTCCTGAGGATTCTATGCTCTCAAATTGAGAAAAATTATCATAGAGATGAGTATTTCAGAACATAAAAGATGAGTGTTTCAGAACACGAAAGATGTGCACATTGAGTCCCATAGTTTGCTTTCAGGCATGGTCCAGTTCCACTGTGACGACTTTCAGAGTCACTGGTGCTAAGTGGTTTTTTTTTTTTAACTAAATGCCAAAAAAATTTTGCTCTTGTCCTACCTGCAGTTATCACATCCTCACGGAAATAGTGCTACGCACCCTTCTTTGTAACCTATTTTATTAGGTACCTATTTCTGTGACTGAGGCAGCTAAGCACCTGAAATATACATTATGCAACTGTGCCTAACTTCTATCCTCATTAAAGTGATACTAAAGTCTTAGGGTCTTCTTTTTTTCTTTCTGCACAGCAGGTTGGCAGTCATTCAATTATGCTGTAATTTGGTCTTGCAGCTCACTTTACTTTAAGCAGTTCATCTCAATTCTGTTCGTTATGTTCAAAGGCGTACTCTATCCAGATGCCAAGTTTCCTCCACTGGACAAAAGCAGAGCAGAAATATTTCTGCTTGGCAAGGCCTGGCAAATTTTTGGAGGCGTTGTCATGCCATGCAGAGCACTAGTCAGGTTGTAATTTGCCTTAATTGTCCTTCCCACAAACAGCAACAGTGATTACCTCTCAGTTGTGGCAGTCAAGAAGGGTTTCTTCAGAGCCACTGTACAAACCAAAACACTTTCTGCAAACACCTTACTCAGGATTAGACAGCAAAGACTCTTGGGTTCTGATCACTGAGCCTATTGACAGGGTGCAGAGTTCTTAATGGGTTAAGTCACAAACTTGCCTGTGTATTTATTTGTGTGCACAGATTAGAAACATGGAAATAACTCAGAGAAATCACTGGTCTCCCATAAAACCACCAGTGTTCTATATGCGTAATTTGTTCCACCTGCCACGTTTACAAGGCACCCCAAGGAGAACTAGCTTAAAATCCAGCAATCCATCTGCCTCCCAGTTCTAAGGAGCAATTATTGCCTCAACTAAGCAAAGAGGAATGCCCAGCATGCTGCTAACCATGTCAGGTGACTGATGTATGTGACTGACTTACTCACCCTGGTCATCAGCTTCTCTAAGAGTGGCTGGAGCCCTGGTATGATGACATACACAATTAACTATCAACACAAAAAAGGCGGGGAGAAAAATGGACAGAGACCTAGATGCGGTGAGCCACACCCAGGATACAAATCATAAATGTGGGTTTTGTCACCTCTCATGGACGTGTTAAAACAAGAAACACAGGCAGGGGGTTTGCGGAAGAAAAGACAGGGAGACATTAGGCCAAAACATTGGTTAAAAATGATAAAAAACAAAAGGGGGGGCATGGAAGCAGGTGTTTGTTACTACTAGCTATACCTCCTTATGTACTCTCTTTTTTAAAGAAAGCGCTAGTTAATATTTACTAAGAGTATGCAATGTTTTACTTGCTATGCACACAAAATAGGTCCTGGTCTCCCTTATGTACAGTATCAACCTAACTGGACCCAACTGAGGTCACAGGGACTAACAGAAATACAAACTGTAAGGAACAGACCCTTAAGAGGGGAATGATGTTGCAGTACATGCCAAAAAATGTATATATTCAAAGAAATTACACTAATAAGAAGCTACTAAAAGAAGAGCTCTTTGGGGACACAGCCTAAATGAATTGCCAAAGGTCACAGACAACTCCTTTCTGAAATGAGATAGATACAACACACAAATTAGCATATAGAATATCAAGTCATTAACTGTTCCTTGTCGAGGCTCCCGTGGGAAAGAAGGCAGAAGGCGGTGGGAGGGAATAGAGAAGAGTAAAAATGGACAGGTCACTTTGAAAACAGTTTTCAGTGTTTTAACTTCACAGATCAGTAAAATTAAAAGAAAAAAGGAGGGTGTGGTTGGAGAACAAAACCATCACCGTGATTTTTTGTTGTTGTTATAATACGAATAACAGGAAAACCAGGCTCTCAGAATAAAGGGTAATCCTTTATGTTAAGTAAATTTAACTTTGTGTAAACTCATCACATTATCCTTCTTTTAATAACTTAATATCTTAGTATGTATGATGCTCTTCACAAGTAATGCCTTTGATACAGATTTGGAGAGTCTCTAGGTTGCAGTTCTTAAAATGTAATTTTCAAATTAAATTGCATCTTCCTCTATCATTTTGTCTCCAGATTGTAAGAACCCCCAACTCCATGCCCTCTTTCACATTAAAGAACATGATGACTGTAAAGGTGATAACTAATACAGACTCATCACTGTAAGGCTGTGGTGAGTCTACAGCGGTAACAGACACCACTGAATAATTTTAGTTTCATTATAGAAAAGGGTGGCTTTTGTGATATTTGCACATATCCTGGTCTCTGATTTAACTGCCATGATTAAGCAGACAACACATATTCTGGCCTTAGTGTTAAAGGGGTTGGATTAAAACCAGCTATTTCCCCCTGCTGGTTGGACTCTTTTGCATTTTCTAACGCTCTGCCTGCAGCTTTAATGCTCCCCACAGTACCAACCCATTTATTTCCCATCTACCAACTGACCTCCTAAAGCATCATTAACACGCCCCCAAAGGCCTTTCTCCTGTCAATTTTAGTCAACACAGCACTCAGAGTCATCGTGGGGTTTGTCAGGGCTCTGCAGGCAAGGCAAGCAAAGATGGAAAAGGCACCAACCCAAACCCTGGGGAATCGCCAGCATGGGAGGATGAGGCCCAGGGACAGAGGGGATTCCATCAGGAGACAGGATGCAAGGCTAAAGATGGCAAGGCAGATTTATAGACACCCATCATTAGAAGCTTCTGCCACTCAATTCTCAGCTAGGAAATGGCAGAAGGATCAATATCCACCTTCGATTTTCATGTACAGCATTATGGCCTTAGCGGGAGATGGGTCTTTCGGGAAGAAGTGCTGGTCCAGAGAACGAGTCTTGGACAGAGTGATTCATGATCCAAAGTAGTAATTCTCTTGGTTTGCCAAATATGTTTTCTAAAATATATTTGAAGACTTTTCTTTTGTTCTGATCAACTTTTTCTTCTTTTCTGAAAACACTACTCACCCTGAGTCAGTCAGAGAAAATTACTATGTGGAGGGAATACCAGCAATAAATGTGGACCTGAGTCACGTAAACAAAGCCATGTCGGTTTGAAGGGATATCCCCTGGGTTCATCCACACGCTGCCAGAGTGACTCCTGAGCGCCAAATGGAGTGAGCGCCAACAGCATTGCATTCTGCAAACACGGCTCTAGTGTCTCGGGACCTTACTGCTCCAGCTCGTCAGTTTTCTTGTTTTCTTCCTTATTGAGCAAACCATCAGTGGGTTTCCATTTTAAACCAGGTTCATATCATTCCAACAGCAAAAAGTATTAAAATATAACATTTTGATAAAATTTTTTCAGAACCAAGCAGAAAATCTACATCTTTACAGAGAAAAAAATAAAAAAATAAGCAGCACAATATTTCTAATATACAAGTTGTGGATGAAATTCTTTTGTGAAAGTATATAATTAATCCAAAGTCACATTTTAAAAATCCCTGAAAAATATAATTTACCAATATTAAATATAATGAAATACTATATCCTGCTAAATTAGGGTATTAATCACAGCATCTTGATTCATATGTTCCTTCTCAGAATGGGTTAATCTTCAAATTCATTTTCCCTAAATAAGTTCTAAAAATTATCCAGTCTGAAACATTCTTCATCAATCATTAGACAGTTAACTTATTTAATTTTTACCCAAATTCCTAATACTTCTCAAAGAATTCAAATCCTTCTAAGTCATATGCTTCAATGAGTAAGCATAACAGGCTCTGTCAAGTGGTAATGGTGGTACCTTCCAGAGCTATGCAGAGATTTGTACTTTTACCAAATATGCTCAGAACTTTAAGGAAACTTCCTTAATCATGTGCCAAAACTGACATCCCTGGATCATCATATTAAGAACCATCCTTTGTTAAGCACTTCTATAAGCCAGGCACTGAGCCAGGAATATATTTAGGTACATGGTCTCATTCAACCTCACAGCAACTCTACAAGGTAGGTGCTACCCCATTTTATGGATGTAACAACTGAGGCTTAAAGGGGCTAAGCAACTTGCAAGGTCACATTGCTTGTAAATGGTGACAAAGCCAGGGATTCCACTTCAGGCCTGGAAGATTACAAAGCCTGTCCTCTACCCTTTATCAGAGCTCCAAGGTGAGTCCTGGAATAAACACCTCCTTGGTCCTGAGGTTTAGGAGTTGCTTTACCTTTGGGGATTCCATAAATAGCTGTCCACAGGCTTACAAAGGTTGTTAGTGTAAAATGCAGGCTAAAATGTTTTCTAGATTTAACAACAAAAAATTTTAAAAACTTCTAGAAACAAGAAGTTAGAATTTACATTGTAAACTATAAACTAAAATAACATATAAAACTGCTGTATTTGTAGGTCAAACAGCCAAAAAGGAGTGAGCACAGATAACTGATCCTGATAACAGAAATCTAGTTCTGGGCACTTGGGGGTACAATCCAGATCCATCCACAAGGCGCCTGTAATGCACGCACTTCATACTGTACCTGAACAGAAGCTGTTGCTGCTAATGGTCCTCGCCGAGCGCCCAGAGCTGCTGCGGTTGGACTCTCTGCTCTCTTCCTCAGAGAAGGGAGACTCTGAGGCCGGGGACACTTTGTGCGGTTGCTGGGGCACATGGGGCCGAAGAATCAAACGGGGAATTCGGCTTCGAGAAAGCTCCTTCTCATGATGCTGTGCTCTCTGCTCCTTCTGAAATGGGACATCGAAAAGAAAACAAAAGGAAATTTGTTTCCCCCTCTGAGCTCCAGTCTGTTCCTTCTGGGCTCAGTTTCTAAGAAATCACATTTCTGAAGAGTGAATCTTCCCAGAGTAGCACTTATGTCAGTTGTGGAAATGATCTCCAAAACGCTTCCACTGAGCCAAGCCTTCTAACCTACTGAGGAACACACGCTTGAGCAAGGATGCACACACATTGACATACACTCTTCACCCACGGGGAGGGAGGCCGCTCTGCACTCCCAGGCCATTCTGACTTACTTTCTCACTCTGGCTTTTTCTGTCATGTTCAAGCTTTCGACTCTCTCAAGGATTGTTACTGCCCTCGGCACCCTGTTTGACTTCCTCTAGACTTCCATTTTGCTGTCCCTGAGTTAGCGGTGACAGTCTGCCTTCTATTTTCCTGTCTCCTCACAAAGTAGACTCCACACCTGAAACAATTCGCTCCTGATCGATCGATCATGCAGCCTTATCTTTCAAATCCCTCCTCTTCCGCCCAGGACCTCAATTATTCATTAATATCCTGGTGCACAAGGCTAGCTGCCAACAGAAAGGCAAACAAAAATCCAATACCTGGTAAGATGGCTCCACCTTTTACATCATGTTTAGCTTTTGTTTTCCTTACAGGATACCCATGAGAAGAGATTTTTCTGTCTCTTAAAAACTCAGCATTAAATACAGAGGACCTTGCCTTTTTTTTTTAATGCATAAAAAGCAATATGTTGGCAATGTTTTTCCAGTTTTAAAGTGCATCCCCAACCATTATCTCATTTGATCTTTATAACCCAGGCCACAGAGAGAACACTAATTATGTCCCTATTTACAGATGAGAAAACTGAGGCTGAAAGAGGTAAGTAAAGATACTTGGCTAAAACAACATGTCATCTGGAAGCAGAACCGGGCCTGAAGTCCGCTGCTTTTCGGAGTCACCACCACCCTGCCTTATTAAAATGGATTCCTAGGAGGAGCTCTTTGAAGAAAAAAAAAAAAAAATACTCCCTCCAACCTCTGCAACTGAAAACGGGCTTTAGATTAGGTAACAACCACTATTTCGAAACATGACCTCCTGCTCCTTTCCACACTGCTTACCAGAAAGGGTCGCTGCCAAAGTAAACACCTCTAGGAGGCCCGCACAGCGCAGGAATTGAAGGGAAAGCCCAGCCGCGGGAACTCCTAAGGTCGCTCAGGCATCCAGCCTACTCAGGGGCGAGAGCCGCACCCAGTCTCTGGATTTGTTCTGCACATCAGTCACCCAGCAGGTATCACACGTCAGCCACTCCGCCTAGCACACTGCAGACCCTGAACCAATGCTGGCTCTCTGACATGCTGGAGTCCTTAGTTCTCAGTCACCAATACATGAAATGGTTTTTAATCACATCACACACACACAGGACGTCAATGAGAGCTAGATCCCAAATACCCAATTTCGGGAGATGGGATTAACCCTCCAAAGGTAATCTTTTTCATCCTCTCGTCAACCTCCCAAATCTGTTCCTCTAGTGTCATCTACCCATCTCATCACCTGAGCAAATGTCCCTCTGTCTCCCCATCATCCCACTACCCTACCTTGTCCCCGTTTATCCTGACTCTAAACGCCACCCCTCCAGCTCGCACCTGGCTGCTTCTCGCTCAGTAGTGGATACCTGCACTATCCCTCCGGCGCCCAGGGACACTGCCACCCGCGTCCGCACGACGTGCCCTCCTTACCTTGGTCTCTCGAAGGGGTCCCATCGCGCTGCTGCCCGCCCGCTCCTCGCGCCGCCGCGGCCGCCGTCCAGGAGGAGGCACCTGTGTGCACCAGGGCGAGGAGACTGCGCTGAGCCGGCGCTGGGGTGCGGGAGGCGGCTGCTGCGGGGCTGACGAGCCGCCGCCACTGCCGCCGTTCGCGCTCAGCTCCGAAGGCGCGCCTGGCCGCCCCGCCCCGGCCGGACACGTGGTGCCGCTGCCGCCACCGCCACCCGCGACCGCCCCCGGGGCGCCTCCCCCACCCCCTAACCTCCCTCACCTGCCTGCCCCAGGGCAGCTCGTCCGAGTCTGGGTTCGCCCCGCCCGCCCGATTTCGCCGCTGGCACGTCACCCCGAGCCCCCCCCCCCCCCCCCCCCCCCCCCCCCCCCCCCCCCCCCCCCCCCCCCCCCCCCCCCCCCCCCCCCCCCCCGCGCTCAACCCAGTGCCGCGAGTCCCGCCCTCTCTGCGGACGCTGACCCGGAGGGGGCAGGCGAGGCTCGGAGCATCTGCATCTGGGAGGGGCCCCACACCCTCTTTGGGGCACCCGGTTTCGGGTTTGAACGCTGTACACGTCGGATGGAAGAGCTGAGAAAAGCTGCGACATCGCTGAGCCAAAATGGAGAAGGGGAAAGTTTTTCCCTCGCGGCCCCTCCCTGAGTACAGCGCCCCACAATTACCTCGCCGGAGATCCACTGGGCGGGCCCCCCTTCACCCAGACCCCCGCAAAGCCAATGCTGCAGGGCTGACACAGCTTCTGGGTTTGGGGATCGCAGGGGCTGCGATTCCCGTGGGGGGATCGCATGAGAAGCTCCTCGGGTTGTCAGCACAGAGCCGCAGGCAAAGGACGACGAGGCGGTTCCCGAGGGATCAGGGAGTCAGGATGCTTAGGGCCCGAGCAGCCTTTCCTCCAGCTCTGCCCTCGGTCGCCAGGGAACAAGCCGGGACATAGGGCATAGGAAGGACCCTGTCCTTGAACTCAGGACGCCAGGTTCAAGGCACCACTCCACTCCCTGCAAGCTGAGTACCTTTATGCCTAAAGTTCTTGATCAATTTCGAATATAAATGACATCTGAACCTTGACCTTTCTGAACTTCAAGTTTACCCTCGTGAAATTGAGGGATAATAGTTATAATATCTATCTCAAAGGTTAGCTGTAAGGGTTAGATGAGGGAAACAAAAGAGCTATACCCAACTGATGGAATAGGACTTCCCAAAGGGCAGTCAAGTCACCTCCAGGCCATCCATTCCGTGTTTGCTGAGGCCTCTTTAATGGCTGGCATAAACATGATTTGAGAGGCAGACATATTTATTCAAAAAAGCTCCAAAACCTGTCTAACTGAGGCTTTGGAATAGGGACCATCAGCCGGATCACGGGCCTTGATTTATTATTATACTTGGTACACTTAAATCTTATGTGATGATGAAACTCAACATGGACAACTTAGATACCGTTGGTTCAGAATTGGAGAGTATTCTAAGCAGCAGTGTGGGTAGGGTCAGCCTGTCCTCAAGGTCCAAGTGTCTGTCCTACATGGAAGGGATCTATGATCCCTAAAAATCCTATTTGAGTCTCCAACATCCCCATTTGTCTGCCCTCCAAACAGCATTTTCCTCAGTCCTCAACAGCTGAGTCTGCAAATGAGTCTAGAGAGAGCCTGAAGTTAGAGGATCAGTGTCATCAATTTGCTTTTTTCCTACACCTCCAAAGAAATTTTGTTCCCCCACCCTCATGCCATTTCAATCTACTTCATTTTCTGAAGCAGTGAGGTTGATCATCTTAGACTTCTTTATTTGGGGGGAAGGGGTGATTAATTAATACTTTCTATACCCATGGTTGTCTCAGATATGGACTTCAGGAAAGTGATGGTCCACCGTGATTCCTACAGTTTATTATTTCCAAAATTATGAGCCCAAGGACATATACTGTTAGATAGGAGTGAACTGTTAAGGTAACAAGATGCTTCTGAGTTCCCGCCTGAGAACTGAGAATTGAGTCTGGGTGCCTAATAGCAGAAACATCATCCGCTGAGCTCCCTAATTCAGAACCTCAGAGTCGTTCTTGACTTCTCCCCGCTGCCGTAGTCCCCACATGGCAGAACCACCACGTGACCTCCACACTGTCCTGGTAGTAATGTCTTGAATCTGACTATTTCTATCCACTGATTGACTGCATTATCTTTATTTAATAAAGTCTCGACCATAAACATCCTAGATTATTGCAATAGTGGTCTAACTAAAGTTGCCTTGCATCCAGTTTTGCCTCTTACTTCTTTCTTGCCAGTTTTTCAATTTTTTTCTGCAAGGTCTTTCTGAAAAGCCAAATCAAGACTTGCTTTTTCATGAAAACCTATTAATGATTTCCCAGACGTCCTCCAACTATTATTCAAACCCCTTAATGCGGCACAAAGGTGGTTCATGATCTAGTCTCGTTTACTTCTCTGATCTCATTTCTTGCCAGTCCTTTCTCTCCTACTAGGTACCCTGTCCCTTTGCTTTCTTCCTCCCTCTGCAAATAGGTACCCCTCAAACTCGAGAATCTTCAGTTCTCTGGCGGTATCTGCTCTCTTCCCCCCACACTGCTGCACATGCTGGTCCCTTTGTCTAGATCATCTCTTGTACCCCACCTACCCATCCTCTTCAACTCCTGAGGATACATTAAGTTTCAGTTTAGAGACAGCTTCTTTCAGGAAATCTCCTCTGGTCCCCCCAAAGGGTCAGATTCCCCCATTACATACTTCAAGGACATCTGCATTTAATTTACACCAGGAGAGCTGTTATGCTCTTATATCAAAATTCCCTATTTATTTTTCTATCTTCACCAGAGATCTCTTCACCAGAGATCATAGCTATGCCTAGTACAGGTCCTGTCACACAGTAGGCACTCAATACATAACCATCAAATGAATGAATGGGTGAATGAGTGTATTCCATAAGGAGCCCATCAGTACAGGATACAGAACACAGACACAACTTCTGTTCTGAAAATGACTCAGGGAAAGCTGCCTCCATTGTGTCTTTGTATTTGATGATGGGGTATATGCCTAAAAAATCCAACATGTGTTCAGTGAAAGCTTTTACTGCAGAAGTGCAGGCAGTGAGCGGCTGTGTGGTGAGAGGCTCCCTGTTGTCACCATAGCAACCCTGCAGAGGGAAAGGCTGATGATGAAATGTTCAGATGCCTCTTAGCTCTGGACTTTTGGAACCCAAGCCTGTTTTTCCACTGCTCTAAAATGCAAGTTTTACAAATGATAGTATCTATGTTGCCTTTAATTTCATTCAAGTGTTTCTTATGTCATTAAGAGAAATGTCTTACAACGTTTGGATTATGCCATCAAAGAGATATAATCTAATACAGTATATTACATTCATCTTTCATCTGCTTTAAAATATTCCCATGTATCATTTTTCAGTTTCTACTTACATACTTATTTTATGATCTGGTTTTGCAATTTTGTGGCTTATCCTTTAGAAATGAATATCATGCTGGTTTTTAGAAAATATCAGCTGCTTTAGAAGGCTAGAACCCTTCAGGATTATAAATAACATCCCTGCCCAGGCCTAGGAAGGAACACAGTATTTTCTTTTTGGGGGAAAAGAAATCTGTGTATGGAATCATGCCTCCAAATCTGGTATGAATTATTTGATTCTGTGTTTATGTGAAATTTGTAATTAAATGATTCATACCTTTCATTTGCCCACAACTTTATATTTTTAGAGCTCTTTCACGTATATAATCTTATTCGAGCCTCACAAAAATCCTGTGAGGCATATGGGGCCCATCCTTGAAACCGGATAAGTGATAAAGGATTGGTCTTTATGGATAGGAACCCCCGCCCCCCATTAGACTGCAAACTGCACAGAACAGACAATATAAATACACGGCCAAAGAGAAAATCTCTGCACCATACGACCAAGACACATCGTGGTCCCCACCTCCACACTTTCGCACAGCTCACCTGAGTATGCTGGGGGCTGTCTGGGACTGAGTCAGGGCTGACAAAGCACCATCTCTTAATCCTGTCAGTTGTGTGAGCAAGCACTGCTGTCTGTCTCAGTGACCCGATGTTTGGTGATCTGCACAGCAACAAGGAGCAGCTGACGTGCTTTACAACACGTCATGGTCATGAAGAAACAGAACTGCATTCTGGGGCATCTTGGGAATTCTCCCGTGGTGGAGTGCAAGCCCATATGTTTCTTGCCAGGGAGATAGCTGCCCGTTTTCCTGTAAGAGGGTGTGTGAGTGATCAACCCTCCTCTTATTGTATGTGTGTTGTTGTTGCTCTATGGTCAAAGGATTTTGATGTGAAGCTGTAAAGAGTAAGAGTTCCAGGAGATCACTCCCCAACAAGAGGGCCCAGACTGGAGCTGGGTTAGAGAGGGGAGTGGGTAATCCGAGGCAAGCCCGGCTTGAACATTCATTGGGTTGGGGTGAGTCAATTATCTTTGCTGTGCAAATGAGTTTTCAGTGAGAGGCATCTCTCCGATAAGGAACAGGAGGAATTAAGGGCAAGTCCACGCGAGGAGGCAGAGGTTAGGGGGTGGAGGCTTTAAAGATGGTAAGGATACATACAGTCTTCTGCTTGCCTGATGGGGGAGCAGGCATAAGGTATCACCCAGAATGCCATCTACTCTTTGTGGCTTTTTGTCCTGTTGTGAGAATAGGGGAAGACATAAGTATGATGATTGTATTGGGCAAACCGGGACACATGGTTGGATAAATAGGTGCTGGTTTATTGAGATGGGTTAGAATGATGACATGAACCTGCTGGAAAGTATGAGTGTAAAGGTTGCCATCCAGATAGGAGAAACTGAGCTTTGACATTTATCTAATAAAATGCTTCAATTGACTGGACCAGACAGGGATGTGGGGGCCCTACAGACTCACAGAAAGGGGAAAATATATTATTTGAGTTACATTAAAATAATAGAATCTGTTCTCCATTATATCACGTATCTCCAGGATTTTGTACTTGTTTTCCTTTCTACTTTCTGGTGACTATGTTTTTGACTTTTCGAAGAAAAAATTCTGCCCTTACTTCTGTTAAAATATGTAGAGCGAGAACGAGAAGGCTTTTGAGATTTGCCCACTCAAAGGACAAGAGCAGTACGTATTGTAAAATGGAGCACACAGCCCCTAGAGGGCAACTACTGTAATGGCAGCTACAGAAGCCCAGGGGAAACCTTGAAGTACCACGGTAGCTGTACAGGTGGGGTGATGGGGGGGCAGGGGATGTGGTCTCTGCATTTGTGGAACTGAAGACAGTTTTGCTACTTTATTTCTACCTTCTGGGCCGTTCCTGTGAACCATATTCCTTCATCACCAGAAATCCTGTGACTTAGTGAGTAAACATAGCCCTTACTATATAGTTGTAGTTTCTCTCCAATCCAGTGCAGAAAAGGAGGAAAATAATTATTAAAAGAGGAGGATAATTTATTTCTAGAGGAAAATAAATCCAGATTTTGGGAATCTGGCCTATGTTGTCTCATCTGTTCATGTGTCTTCTCTCTAGCTATTTATAGAATGCTGGTTAATGAAAAAGTAAAAAAAAACACTTTTTAAAAAAGATAACTTTAACATTCTCTTTTTAGAGGTACTAAAACTGCATCATCAAATTTTTGGAAAATAAGATCATATTACTCATCATTTCATTGCCCAAATATCAATTATTCATATTCCCTCTGTTAGCATTTTTATGTATTTGCTTTCAGGCTTATTTTCCAGTGCAGCACTATTAAAATGAGAATAAAATTCTAAGTGACATATGGCATTAGGGGTCTCTTGACCCCAACACATCTGGCTGTTTCTAGATGGCTGTGGGATGCTCCCATGCCCATTGTTTTCCCAGAGGTTACCACCTTTGTTTGTCATCTGAGTGGGCACTGACCAGGATAGGAACCTCTCAGTGCTCCTTACCTACCACCGCTGACACGCTGCTGGGGCTGCTGCTGGAAACGCAGGAGCTCAAGGATAGCTTCCTTGGTCCCTGACCCTGGTGACAACTGGATCAGTCAGAAGTTTCAGGGAAAGCTGCCAGTGAAACAATGGAGAGCTAGCCAATTCAAGACTGAAGAAATGATCTCAACGCAGAGGCTGGTAGAGAAGCCCAGCTACTGCCTTGTGTCCTGCAATGCTGATTCAAGAGAGAGTAGGGAAGCGAAATGAGTTTCCCAAAGCCTGCAAAGAGCTCTGTGATGAGCAAATGTAGTTTGATAAAGGACATGGATTCTCAAGTCCCATAGGCCTGGTGAATCCTTTTTTTACCTCTTCCTGGTTGTGCAGCTTTAGGGAAGTTGTTTAACCCCTCTAGGACCCAGCATGGGGATAAGTGCATGTTAGTGGAAGGAAGGGAGAAAGCTGAGTTTGCACCAGTTAATGTCTTTGGGCAAATTAACTTCTCTGATCCTCACTCTTCTCACCTATTAAATGGGCTTAATAACAGTAATTAGTGCATAATGCTGATGTAAGGGTTAGATAAGAATACATGCACAGCCTACCAATTATGTCTGGCGTATGGTTAGAACTTAATATATGTCCTCTCTCCCTCAGGATCAACCACCATTGCTGCCTCCTGTGTCCTTGTTTCAAGTTCTCTTCCTAAATATTTTAACTTTTATTAAAAGGAAACTGTAAGTTTTTCTCAGATGACTTATGAGCTATAAAGATAGAAACTGAACTTATTAGAAAAGGTGTTAACAGGACTTTCCTTCCCAAAGGTAGATTAAAAAGGTAAAGGACATGATAAATAGCCTGTTACCTATCATTCATTCATCTATCCATCCATCCATCCATCCATTCATTCATCAATGTTTATTTTGTTCCTATTCTGAACTAGGCTCTGGTTCCAGAGTATTCAGAGATGAACAGTGTTAGCTGTCCTCGAGAATCTCAGAGTCTAACAGAGGCAGGGCATGACCATCAGCTGTTATACTGCTCACCGAGTTAGTGCCATTGCAGATGCATGTCCTGAAGGCTTGCTACCTTCTAAATTAGACTGAGGCTTGAGGCTTCCAGGGATGAGTTTTGAGATGAATTTTGAAGGATAAATAGGTCTTGTTCAAATTTGGGCTCCTTGAGCGTTCCTTTCTCTTTATCTCTCCCCTTTCTTCCTCTCCTCCCCCCCCCAAATCTTTTCTTCACTTTGAGACACTTCTGCTGCCTTATATACTGATCTATAATATAATTTTTTAATTTTATTTTTTAATTACAGTTTACATTCGGTGTTATTTTGTATTAGTTTCAGTGTACAGCACAGTGGTTAGACAGTCATATACTTTACACAGTGTTCCCCCTGAGGCCCACAATAGATTGATGCAGAGAGAATCCTTATTGTATGACTGTAGCCTTCTGAAAGAAAGGCATTTTGACTCAGAGTTTTGATGACCTAGCACAGCATAAAGCACAGTATCTGCTACCTCAATCAATATTTTGTTAATTAGCAATATTATTTAAAATGTCAAGAATACTTTGCTATACTGCCACCTATTGGTTCATTAGTGAATTTTTCTTCTGACAGGTGAAGTCTCCTGGTTGTTAACAGTCTTCCTAACAAACCTTAAAAGTGCCTTTATTCAAACTTTTAGAATATATTCAAAGTTTAAGAATACACATCAGTTAACATCAATAAACATAATTAATATTCAGAGCATATGGGATAACGAGCAGGTGCTTTGTGGTCTGATAGACAATACTTCCCAACTCTGTTTTTCTCTTCATCTGCGGAGTCGCTGCAGACAAGCAAGGTAAATCATATGTATAAGTCATATGGTAGGTCACACTCAGGTTGTCCCTACATTATCTGTTCAGCTTTCTGATGAAACTATACAAATGTATAACATAATAGAAGATAAAGCCATATTAAAGATATAGTGAACATAGAAGTTGTGTTAGCTTTTGGGCTTGTAACAAGTGCTGAAGAGCAATTCAAAAGAACACTTTAGTGATCGAGTGAAATAATGACTTCCGAGTTGGAATAAGGTAAAAAGCTTCTGTCAGAGAAAATACATACATTTCATCCTATTTATTATAAAATACTAATCTTAGCTTCATTATTTTAATGGACTCATTTCTTTTGAGAGAAAAATTCAAAGAATTCTTTGAAAAAATATTCCTGTTTGTTGCATTGTAGGCCCACAGAAAAGATAAAATATTGCCATCTGCAGCAACATGGCTGGACCTTGAGAGTATTATGCTAAGTGAAATCGGTCAGTCAGAAAAAGCTGAGAACCATATGATTTCAGTCATGTGCGGGACATAAAACTGAAACTCACAGACACAGAACGCAGTATAGTGGCTACCAGAGGGAAGGGGGCTGTGGAGCTAGCAAGGGGTCAAGGGGATCGATGTGGTGACAGAAGGTGATTTGACTCTGGGTGGAGGGCACACGACGCAATATACAGATCATGTGTCATGGAGACGTACCCTTGAAACCTGTACGGTCTTATTAGCTAAAGTCACCTCAATAAATTTAATTCAAAAAAGAAAAACAAACAATTCTAGATAAGGATTTATTTTTAAAGACATTGCCATTTATATTTTTAAATATTCATATGGCTGCACTGCTATGCTTTTAAATGTTATAATAAACTCAGGAAAATGCAATTTTTTCAAATATATGTATAATTTAGGTAGATCTATTTCAAAACTTATGATGTATAATGAATAGTTCCTTAAGCAAGAGAACATTACTACCTCGACACCTCAAAATCTTTTTAAAAACACTTGAGAACAGCCAATTTCCCAATGGTTGAGATACTACGTTTAGAAGCAGGGGTTTGCTACGACCAACGTGTTATGTTTCGCATAGTAAACACCTGTAATTTTTGCATACAAATTACCTTTTTTCCTGCCCACACTAAGGTCGGTAGTCCTCTCCACAGAGTTCTAAATTCAGAAATACCTCTATAGAAAAGGATTTTGAAATGTGCCAGCAGGAAATAAATATATAATTAAGAATCTTCTGTTTTTCACTTTTGGCTTTTAATTATGCAATAATGGATATCTGAAAAGTATTGTTTTAAAATATGAAGGTGATTCATCCGAAATACAATGGAGCTGATGCAAGTAATAATCAGACAGTTTCCGTAATGCTTGCCTAAGAATTGCCTTACAGAATCACATTTTTGCTGCTGCAAATTTTATCCTGGGAATTTCAGACTTTTTACAAATAAGTGATCTTATTTATTCAACAAATATTAATCGAGCTTTTCCTCACTATGTACCAAGAACTCTGTTAAATGTTGGGAGAAATTTGAAGTAGCTTGCCTTGGGAGTGGGAATAGGGGTGATTTTTAATTTTACTTTGTGCCTTTGCACGGTGCCCTAAGCAATGTTCAAGTTGTTATGCAGACAATTAGTGTAAGGTTAGAATGAGGAACTCTGCCTGTATGTTAAGCCATGCGCATCCTTTTGGGCAATTTTAAATAATAAAATAAAAACATGATCATTTTTTAACACTTCGAGGGTAATGACACAACTCATTCAACATTAATACTTCAAATTCTAGTTTTAAACTCCATTTTAAGATAAACCAAGAAGGAAAACACAGAAATAAACCCCCCAAAAGAATCCTTTCTATTCATACAGAACAAATGCTGTATTTGTCTCTCTGTGATTAAGAAATGACGTCCAGTGAAAATCAAGCAGAGCTTTTCCCCCTTGGTTGCATCCCTCGAATCCCTTATCTGCACAGCGCTGCTGTTTCTACGAACACGAAAAACTAAGTAGACACACAACCACCCCTTAATGGTAGGGAATGTCTTCACTTCATTTTGTGTTGCCGTGATAGCTCTATTATTACACTTTGCAACAGTACAGTTGCTTTTCCATAATTTACAAATATAGCCAGAAATAATGGTGATTTATGGAGGGGGTGCAAGCAGAAAATTCTATTTGTTTTTTACCAGAAGGAATATGGTTCTCCTTCAAAACTGAGGTTTTCTGATGGTCTTTTGCCAAAAGGTAATTTGTCTGTTCTGGTGAGCTTTAATGAAAACAGAAAGGACTGGCTGTGTGTTCCTGGCTTTGGGCCTTCCATAAAAATGTGCATTAGACAGCCCAGCCTTTTCGTGAGCGTTCTGTTCCCACAACCTGATTTCATCCTCTCCTTTCCACTGTTGCCATTGAAACTGAAAATGACGGTAGAATGCAAATCACATGATAAATATTTGTGAATTTTTTCTTTGTAGTTTTTCCTGATTTCACCCTTTCCTTTCCACTGTTGCCATTGTAACTGGAAATGACGGTAGAATGCAAATTACATGATAAATATTTGCGAAGTTTTCTTTGTAGTTTTTCAGCATTTCTGCCAAACATATTGCCTAGAGAGCTGTGTGAGGCTTTTCAATCTGAAACCTTTGAGTGATCCCATTCTCTAGCCAACTGGGGAGCACCCACGTGATTTATTTGTAGCAGCCCCTCACAGGGATTAATAAACATTTCAAGTTCCCTGACTGCATATTTGCTTAAGGCTTGCTTATTCGTTGGCTATATATTTATATTCAGTGATTTTACTTATTTATTTTAAATCTATTTTACTGATTATGCTATTACAGTTGTCTCATTTCACCCCTTTATTCCCCTCTGCCCTGGACCCCACCTCCCACTCTTATTTCCCCCCACCTTAGTTCACATCCTTGGGTCAAACATATAAATTCTTGGGCTTCTTCATTTCCTATTCTATTCTTAACCTCCCTCTGTCTATTTTGTAACTGCCATTTTCCTATTCTATTCTTAACCTCCCTCTGTCTATTTTGTAACTGCCATTTATACTTCTTATTCCCTGTACCTTTCCCCCTATTCTCCCACCTCTCCCTTCCTGCTGGTAATCTTCCATGGGATCTCCATTTCTGTGATTCTGTTTCTATTCTAGTTGTTTGCTTAGTTTGTTTTTGTTTTTGTTTTTAGGTTCTGCTGTTGATAGTTGTTTGTTGTCATTTTACTGTTCATATTTTGATCATCTTCTTTTTCTTAGATAAGTCCCTTTAACGTTTCATATAGGATGCATCTTCTTTACCGAGACCCTCAGAATGCGATACCCACAATTTGGAATTGCATTCGTATAAATGAGGACTCTTTCCCTAAAATGCTTAATCACAATTTCATCCCCCACTTAGTCTGATCCTACTGAAAGATGCTACCTTTGGGTTTCTTTCTGATCTCACCAGTAAATCACTGAGGGTACCATACAAGGTCCCTTTCTTGATCCTCTAGAGGGAACAGCAGCACTTCTCAAGAAGTGATGTGGAGAAAAGCCAACTGCACTGTCCTCTGGAAGACAATGTCATTTGGAGAGTAAGTCCAGTATCTCAATGATGAGTAGGACAAATTTTAGGTTAGTTAACATCCTCATTTGTAGGCCTGGACTTGTGATTTTCCCACTGACTGACCGTACTGTTAAAAAGGCACTCACCCAGGACATCCATGAAGGAGGGCTTTGCTTGTCCTGTCTTTATGTTATAAGTAGTGCGTTGCGCCTGCTTTTCCCAGGGTTGTTAAATGGTACTCCATAAACTCTGCTAAGGTTCTTAACTCACAAAAAAGAGGGCTGTTTAAGATGTGCAGAGAAGTAAGTGTGGCAAAAATGTCAACAAAGCCAGTGTTTTAAATGTTGTCTGTAGCTGCTAGCTCTCTAAATGGTGGCCAAGACAAGGTCTTGAAATTAAGAAGAGCATTGCCTTAGCCCTGGCTGGTGTGGCTCAGTGGATTGAGTGCCAGCCTGTGAACCAAGGGGTCACCGGTTCAGTTCCCAGTCAGGGCACATGCCTGGGTTGTGGGCCAGGTCCCCAGTGGGGGGCTTGCGAGAGGCAACCACACATTGATATTTCTCTCTCTTCTTCTTTCCCTTTTCCTCTGTCTAAAAATAAAATAAATAAAATCTTTAAAAGAGGGCATTTCCTGCTTGAGAAGGTCAGAAGCTTCTCTCTTCATTTGGAGATTAGAGTGAATGTTGTTACCCATTAAACCGATATGCTTATCACTGACATCCACTCCAAGCTCTGAGACTTTGTTAAGAATTACATTCTTCAAACCTTCTGCATTCACCTGCCTGGCCTCTTTCAAACTCAATAATTTAATATTTGGCAAAGCTGTCTTACCCACATAGAACATATATATCATTTTGAAGTCTCTAGCACTTGTGTTCTCAGCCCCATTAATAAGGACAGAAAAGTACTGAGACAGCTGAACAGTGGTCATAGATCACGTCTGACGACTTTTCCAGTGATGTGGGTGACCTCATGTCGACTCTCAGAGAGTCCTGCTCCAGGTCTGCTCCACAGTGAACGTCTAGTTGGGCAACGAGAGAAGATCAGCCAGGGGAATTTCCAGTTTGGCTACCGTGGAGGCAGTAACAAGCAACTTGGCCACCTGCTGCCCCTCGTTTGCCTCAGCACCTACAATTCTGTTCACCGCTGGCACCCCGAAGTTCTCCAGTGGGACAGGGGAGGGACTTTGCAAAGCTGAGCACTCTTGGTTGCTTTTCACTGCCTGTGTTTATTTACATTGTCCTTTCTCAGCCAGCAGCTCACGGTGACGTTGACAAAAGCAGCACTATATTCTACAGTGACCCAATTCGGTGTTTTCTTTTGTGCACAGAGAACAATGCATTGTACCAACTGCAGCCCCGTCCCCAGATTCATAGCAGCTCTTCATCTGCCTGTCACTCCTTTAACTCTTCCCTGGCTGACAGTCATTCTGTGGTTCCCTCTACTCCTGCTTTTCCACTTAGATTTTTTCCCCTTTCCTCCAAGTCCTGAAGCTCTTTTGAAGTTCCCTGTAAAGAGGTGAGATCTAGTGAACTGTTAGTATGAGAAAGGAAAAATAAACATTTGCGATTATTAGTTTTAGAAATAGAGGTGGGTATTTTTATAGAACTGTTAATTGAGTCAGTTTAAAAAAAATTATATTGATAAGATCCTAACTACATTTGTCATGTGAAAATATAAATGCTGCATGGAAAAGAACAGAAAAATTAGTTTTACTTCTATCAAACAATGCGTGTGAATCGAGTAGCCAATAAGGCAATTAACTAGATGGCTGTGATGAAATGACTCTAAAACATACCTAATTATAAGTCATCTTCTGGCTTTTCCATTTGATGACATTTATTTTAATGATAAAATATATTGATATCATATATGCATGTGTGTATATGTGTATGCGTGTGTGTGTGTGTGTGTATGTATATATATGACATCTTTCCACATTGGTTTCAAATTTAAAATAAAACCAAAACCGTATTTTTGTTTACAAATCAAAAATTAAAAGTCTTTTTTCCTATTAGTTAAGGAAGGACATTGGTCCACTGTATTTTGAAGTCTTTAATTTTTTTCCATTTATAGTCATAATAAATGGCTTCCATCAGCACATGATAAAAATTGTAAGTTATTTTAACATCAATTTAATTGTTTTTATATTTTGGAAAGTTGAGTATATCACAAACTTCCTGGACTATGTCAGTATGGTGTCTTATCTTAAATAATCCCATTTGGGTTTCCAGTTGTCTGTTGTCTTAATATTCACACTCACCATTTTTCAGTGCTAAGAGTTATTTTCTATGGCTCAAATGAGAATATATTTCCAAGTGTAGTGTGGCCAGCTTGTGTAACTGTTTGTTTGATTACTATCTGCCCAAGAATAAGGAAACTTTTAATTCAAGGCTAAAGAAAACAATAAGTAATTAACAAGAGACGATAGGAATTAAAAATAAGTCAAACGCAATAGCCTAAATAAAAATAAATAAGACACATTAATTAATATTTTCTACTCATTTGACAAGGATTAAGAAATATTTGACATTACCATTTGACTCTAATCTCCAAATTATTTCTCACTTAGCAAACATTATTGAGTAAATATCTGACTCTGATATTACCCTTACTTTTGACAAATAAAGGGGAGGTACTCATTCCACAGTGAGTGGAGCTAGAAAAGACATGAATTTCTGGGTGTTATCAAAAGAAATTCTGGACGTATCAAGAGAACATAGTATTTGGTCACTGAGTGCATAATTTTGAAAACACTGAGTGAGACTTAACATAAGACCAAACCAATATTTGATAAAGGTGTTTTCGTTTTGTTTTAAATGGTGTCATTGATCACAATTAAAATATTTCCGGTGGTCCTTTATTATTCATCTTTGTCTTTCCTTCTCCCTAGTGCATTTTTTACTTTGAGTTCTCTTTTTTGTTCTCATTTTCTAGTCTTCTGTTTGACCCCAGCTTTTATTTCCGGTGACTTTATCCTTTCTGCCTGCAAAGAAATGCCAAAGGTATCTATTGGCATTGTCAAGTGTTGTCACGCTACTCCACCCTGAACAGGGTGCAGGTTGTTCTGTACTTCTACCGCTAATTAGAACTTAAATCTGAAAGTGTTGTGCAATGGCAAGAACCATGGGCTTTAGCTTGCTTTAATGTCCAATTCGTGTTGCTATTATCATTAACAGGACTAATACAAGTGTAGCGTGATCACTTATTATATTAAGCTAAATCAATAGGTAATTAGTAATTTTGCACAACCAAGATGATTTCTGGCTTTAAAAGATCACATACAGTATATGTTAGGAAACAAGAAGTAAAACTTTGAAAATTTAAGTAGAGATCTCAGATTTATATAACAGCTTGAAATAAGAGTGAAAAAGCCACAAGACAGTATGTGCTGATTGATGGTGTGTGCATTATATCGCAGAGTGTTGCTAGGAACTCAGTCCTGTGAAATGTATAGATAAAAAAAATGCATTCCATTGTTATAAAGGGCTGGGAAATGCTGTATACCAAACGGCTATCTAAAAGTTCTCAATCCAGATTAAACTGTTTAGGGCCCTAGGAAACCCTGCAGTAAGGAAACCAATTTGACTGTCAGCTCAGTATTTCCCTAATACAACTCTGGTAGTCCTGGTGTTGGAAGAAGCACGTTTTGAGAAAGGCTGGTACAGAGTACAGATTAAGTGCTAAAGACTTGAGAAATGGGAAGAGACCACTTTCCGTTGGAGAAAACCACTATGAAGAAGAGGTATGCTGAATTAGATCTTGGAAGGCGAAGGTGGAGGTGAGGCAGGGGAGGTGTCCCAGGCAAAGGGCACATGGTGAGGGGAAAGACACATAGGAGAGACAGAACTAGACTGTTCAGGAAGAACTGGAAGAATCTGTTGGGGGGAATCACAAGGTTTCTATAGGGCAGAAATGGGGAAATGGAGAAACATTAATATTTCATGAATGGGGAAACACTAACATTAGGTAAATGATGCTATATAATAGAATGACTAGGAAACTATTCTTATGTATTTCCCCTTATATTATCAAAATTTTCTAAATTCTTTTTTGATCACAAAATTGTTTACTTAATTAAAATGTGAATGGTCTAGGCCAGCACTGTCCAATAAAAATAATGAGCTGCAAATGTACTTTTAAAATTTTCAAGCAGCAACATTAAAAAAAAAGTAAAAAGAAAAAGATTAATGTAACAATATATTTTATTCAATCTAACATAACCACATTTTATCACATCAACATGTAATCAATATAAACATTATTAATGAGATTTTTTCTTTTAGCCAAATCTTCAAAATCCAGCTCCTTTTTGACATTTGTATCACATCTAACACTACCCGATTGGACATAAATTGGTTGGACTAAACAGTCAATTTGGATATTTTCTAGTAAGGTTAACAGTGATTGAAAGTTTTAAATTGTTTAAATGGCTAAGACACATTTGCTTTACTGGTTTTAGAAATATATATTTTATCTTTAGTTTTATTGAAAGTAGGCAAATCAGGTATTATGAAAGATTACAAGTAAAAAGCTCCATTTTCCCTCCAAATCAGCTCGTTAATATACATAAGTGATCTTCTCGCTCTTTTCTGGGCTCTCTTTGAACCCCTAGTAAGTTAAGAAAAGTCCGTAGATTTGTGATGAAACACGAAGGCTCAACTACATATACCACTGATCTGTAACCATGTGCACCTTCTGTGAAACTATTTTTCAGGTTTTCAGAATTTTAAATGATTCTTTCTGCTGGTGCAGTTTTTTCGCACTTCATCGCGTTTCTAAATAAGTGATCATGTCACTGAAGATTTCATGCCCTGGAGGCACCGCACCAATACTTCCACATGCTTCCATTCGCACTTCCCAATTTTGAATCTGTGTCAGGCCATACTGGGGGAGGAGAAGCCTACCCTTGGTTTTGTTTCCTACACAGTTTTACTGAGAGCTTGAACGTTTCTTGCTCAGTTTCCAAAGCCCATTTAATACCCGTCAGAATCTGAGTGAACACGGCACATTCTTTAAATAAAAGTTATGGAAAATCTGCTGCGTTAAAAATGGAAGCTGGGAGCCAAGGCAACTGCTGTGCTTCTGAGCAGAGAGCTCTTCTCTAAATGACACGGACTAGGAATGAAAACACCCCGAAATACAACCGAGTCTTTGAAAGTTCATGGCTTTCTTCCAGGGTTCTGAACATCAGTACTATTAACATATTGGGCTGGTAACTCTTTGTTGTGGGGGCTGTGCTGTGCATTGTAGGGTGTTTAACAGCATCTCTAGCCTCTGCTCACTGGATGTCAACAGCCTCTCCCCCCACCCCCAGGTCTTTGCACATCAAAAGAACCTCCAGACATTGCCAAATGTCCCCTGGGGGAGAAAACTGCCCCTGATTGAAAACCATTGCTCTGTTCACAGTCTGAAAATTGTGTATGTACAAATATAGCATGAGCTCTAGTTTTATAGTACATGCCCACAAATATTAATATCCACATCTGCTTCTAAGAGCTTGCAGCCTTTGAAAGATGGATTGGATACATACAATACGCTCTTGTGCCTCACCTCCTCAATCTCAAAGATCTTGCTTTAGATTGCCCTCTAATTGAAATGCCCCACCTCATTTTTACCTGAGATTGGCATACTATAATGATGATGCCGAATTTCATACATACCTATTACATGCAACAGAGAGCAAAAAGATGTAACAGCTTGAAATTCCTTAGATATTTCAAAGCTGTTTATGGAAATTGTTTTTGTAACGACCTGTACTCCCTTAAAAAGCAAGACAGGCACTAAAACTTCACCACCATCAATTTGGTATCTTCCAATAGAACTATAAGGAAGCTGTAGTCATTGGTGTTTTAAATAGTACTCCACACCTTTTCCAACACATAAAACTCCTCAAAAGCAAGACTTAGGTTCCTCTTTCCGCTTTAAAACAGTTCAGAGATACAGCATCTTATACCTAGTATAGCCTATTCTTTGTCATATGTAACACTTGGAGAATTTAAGAACAGTGAAAGCATATCCCATGTTTTTAGGCTTATACATTTATTTTGAGATGACAGTAAAGGTAAACACGTATTATGAGGACAAGAACATGGTAAATTCTCAAGAGGCAGTACCTGGAACATTTTTAAACTATTTGTTCTCTACTACCCTCTAATGGTTTGTCTTAAAAGAAAGCAATAGTTTTTTTTTTGTTTTTGTTCTCAAACACCTAAAAGAACCATTATTCTAATCATTGATAATGTCAAGAGCTACCGTTTATTGATAAACACTATAGTAGGCTTAAAGAAAATTCTCTTATTTAACCCTTAACAGTGGGTTGAGGTGGGTTTTATGACCCACATCTGATAATGAAGGAAGCTGAATCTCAAAGTATTCAAGTCACTTGTCCAAATTGATGTATTTGGTAGAAATGGCATTTAAATTCATACCTATTTTATTGTCAAGGCTCAAGTTCATTGTGTGTGTTCCTGCTTCCTGGGCAACTCTTAATGAGAGCTGCTGGCCTGACTCCGTGAGCCTTGTAATGTGCAGAGGCTAATGGACTTTTTGGCAAAACAGAGGAGTCCTGTCATATTCTCATTTAAATTAATAAAATTCAACTATTCAATTTGAGAGAGACAGAGAGATGGGGGGGAGAGAGAGAGAAGGAGAGAGAGAGAGAGAGAGGAAGATTATAATAGTGTAGGCATTTTTAAGCGTAGGCCTGGGAGTTACAGTGAAATGAGAGATGTGAGTCTATTACATCTTTAGTTCTCATGTCTCACTGAATGATGTGTTTCCAGTGTTTAAAGATACAATTATTTTTATACAACAGTTCTTGTTATAAGCGAACATCTCTGGTATATAACTAACAAAAAGTGACCTATTGTGATGCTAGAAGAAAACTGGCTGCACAGTGAATTTATGGTCAAATTAAAGAATTTTTAAAGATTAACTGAACTTTATTATTGTTTACTTTGCATACTTTCTTTTTTATTTTTAATTATATTTTATTGATTATGCTATTACAATCGTCCTGATTTTTCTCCATTAGTCCCCCATCCACCCAGCACCCCCACTTCCTTAGGCAACCCCTGTACCATTGTTCATGTCCATGGGTCATGTCTATAAGTCCTTTGGCTACTCCATTTCCTGTACTGTACTTTACATCCCCACGGCTGTTCTGTAACTACCTGTCTGTACTTCTTAATCCCTTCACCTCTTCACCCATTCCCACACACACCACCGCCCCATCTGGCAACCATCAAAATGCTCTCTGTATCCATGATCCTGTCTCTGTGCTTGTTTACTTAGTTTGTTTTTTAGATTCAGATTCAATTGCTGATAGATTTGTATTTCTTGCCATTTTACTGTCCATAGCTTTGATCTTTTTCTTTAGAGCCTCAACCCAGCACACAATGTGATTCTGTCACCTTTGTCCCTATGCATGCACGCTAGGAGGGCAGGGGTAAGGGGTGACTTTGAGGGGAGGTCACTCCACATTTTTCTCACAAGAAAAATGAAACCCCCAAAACATATTCTTCATGGTATCATTTAAATAGCAAAGCAGTATCTTGCTCTTTCAGACCATTGCTGGCAAAGACGCCTATATTTTCGAGGTTCTCCAAATGGTGGCAATTCGGACTGAGTCAAGCAACACTGAAGGGTGGATAGTCCTCCAAAAGAGTCACAGTGAAAAAGATTATGCTGTAACTCAAGTTCGATAATTTAAAACCTGAAGTCCTCTTAATTTTTATTATTTGTATTTCATGAAAAATAGTCAATATGTGTATTTTATTCAATTACATTAGATTTTTGGGTACAAACAGACTGAAATTCATCCACATGTCAAATATCTGAGTGTCTATGAAAGGGGAGATACAGAAAGGAAATTTACCAGGCAGTGGATGTGCAGGCTCATTTCCCTGACTTATTCATGATTAATTACTTATTTAATTCCTGAATAAGAGCAACTGATCTATAAGATTGAAGGTATTTATTGGCCTTGGCATAAGTGCCTATAACAATTGATTGAGTAAATTTACAGAGTATGATTATATAAAACATATCAGGTGTTGGATTTCACGTTGAAAACATCTATTGTCATTTCTGATGTCATGTCACATGACGTTTTATTCAAACACCATGTCTTTATTTCTGGAGTGCAAGTTAGAGACTCCACCAGTGGAAAGCTTCTTGGGGTTGAGTCCTTCCTCTTCCCACTTCTTTTTCTGTACAGGAAAATGCATGGCAGCCAGAAGCTGTTATTCATAACAGAAAAAAGCACATGCACTGGTTTTATAAGTTCCAGACGAAGGGTATTTATTTACTAGCTTAAATAAGTGCTTATGCTTTAATTACAACTGCCTTTATGCAGGTATTACTGACTGAGCCTGCATCCTTGCTGCATGTGTGAGAATTGGGAAATCCACACACGCTAATGCCGTCAAAGCACTTTCATCCCTCAATAACTGATCAATGCTCGTCATAGGTGTATTTATTTTCAGTATAAATGTGGACTTTGGCCAAACAAAGGAAAGGTTAGTGATAGTAATGAATTATGAACAGAACTCTAATAAATAAACTTCCATGATGTAGATATTAGCTTCTGTTTTTGGTTATTACCAACACAAATATGCGTGCATCGCTACACCAATAAAAATATCCAAGTTGAGCACTAAGAAAGCAAAACTTACTTTAAGAAAAATATTACAATCAGATTTCTCATATTTATAAAAAGAAAATTCCATAAAAACACAACTTATTCCCTTATATATTTTAGTTTCACATGCCATTTTCATGTATACTAGCTCATTTAAATTCAAACTTCCTCTTGACACTAGATACTGTTTTTAATGAGCCTATTGTGTAATTACCTTTTGGTTCTGTGGGTACTACTGAATTAAGATATAAATGGTGGGGCACATCTATACCAGTGTTTAAACATAACATTTTTAAATTACAATTTTTAATTAAAGAATATTTGCATTATTTCTGCCAGGATACCAGTTTTTATCAAACAACCCTGATTCCTACCTGTTTTGTTTTCTCCCACTCCCTCTCTTTCTTCTTATATTATATCATTCTGAAAATAATTATAGAATCTACAGCTTCTTTTTAAAGAAGTGATTGAGACCACACCTCTCAAATTATAAAACTTCCAGGTGAATCTGCTTGCTCTTTGTAATATATAGCATAGTAATTAGGTATGAAAACCCAGACTTCAAATGTGTAATATTGGTTTTCCTCCTCATAATAATCTTTTGCTGTTATGTGAATGCAAACTTATACACAGGAAACCATTCTTTACAGTAAAGTTATATTAAGTTCAAGACAAATTTTATTTCAGATTTCACAGGTTTTCTCATTATTATGAATGTGGCATAGGGTTTTCTTGAAAGGGGAGGAAAGCCACGTGAGTGCATATTTCATAAGCTTCGTGTTCATTATTCATTCCATTAGAGAGAGAAGGAACACGTACATACGGAGCATTCTCTCAGACATGTCCGCTGAGAAGCACGCTCAGCCTCAGCCTCCAAGGCTCTCTTCGGTGGGCCTGGAGCGAAGCTCATGTGGCAGCAGGTGGCGTGCCACCACCGTATCCCTACGCAGTGCTCCAGTGGGCTCCAAGTTCCCCTGGAATTTCATTTTTGGGCTATACACGTTAGGCCAATAGCACTTTATCCCAAAATAGTTGAGTGATTACAGCATTTGAAAAAATTCAAACAATGTGTTCTAGGTGTTTTGTTCTATGTGTTTCAGAAATATTACTTTCTACTATATGACAATCAAACAATCTCTAATTCAATTTTGGGAGTTCATGTCTTTATTTATTTACTTATATAAATTAGATTCATGTTTCTTATAAGAATGTACAGTTGATTTAGGCCTATGAGTTAATTAAGATGCACTGAAGATGCTGTGGGTACTTAATAATATTTAATTATAAAAATGAGGATAGCATGTTTCTTCCCTATTTGAATTCAAAAGGAGTTATTAGTATAAATATTTTTGAAAAACTCATTTATGAAGCCTACATGAACTAATAAACTGGGTGCTAGAGTGCACTATGTAACTTAAGAACAGGGATGAAAACCTTTTTCCTTCATATTACATGTGTTGTCCCTGATTCATCTGTATACCTTCAGTAACAAATAAAAAGTTAACACAAAACAAGGAAATAAACATGTATTTGAGATAACTTCTTCCCATACTTCACTTCTGCATAGATCTGAGGTAGACTCATAGTTGCTATCTTAGAAAAATATTGACTGAAATGAGCAAACTAAAGTTCTCACATAGGTATCATTATTAGAAAGAATAAACCAAATGCTAGAAATTTTAAGGCAGCTGTGCATGTAACAAACTGTAGTTGAGCAACTTAGAATCTGGGATCTCAATGTTAATAGCAGTCTAACTCCAACCTCACAATACAGCACATACCATAGTTTGCTGTGTATAATGTGCACCCATATTTTGTGTGCATTATACACAGGATTATTATGCCCATTATCATGCCCATGGTATGTAATCATGACACCCGTGCTATAATATGCATGCTTATTTTTCCCTAAAAAATTTAGGCAAAAATAGTGCGCATTATACATGGCAAAATATGGTATTTGATACACAAAATACAGGGTGGGGCAAATGTAGGTTTGCAGTTATTTGCATGGAAAAATAATATGATAATTAATAAATAATACAATAATGAACTCTGTCTTTTGCATACTCACAATGGAAAACCAACATTTGCCATCCCTTGTATAAATTAGCAAGAATCCAACTGAAATAGTAAAAGCGTAAGTCATTTCTGTATTGAACCTATAGTTTGAGGTCCAGGAATTGTATAATTAAAAATGACTTAAATGTTTTCTTAATAAATTGAGCTGTGGACATGGCACCCACAAGGGAATGGAATTTTTTGTCTCATTAAGAAGGTGCCAGTTTTCAATTCAGTGCATTGCTTTGGTGGTAATCAGTTGTCAACATTTTGTTAAGGAAGATAAAGAAAAAAAAGAGCTAGAAATACTCACTGGATTGGGTAGAGACTAGTGGTAGTGGTAGACATGAGTTAGGATTTGAGTTGGAGACCTTTTAAAGAACTTGTGTCAATAAATGATAATGGTTGTTCACAGAACTAAAGAATTTATGATACTTTACAAATGATATATACAAGTTAATCCCTGGAAACTCTTCAGTTAAAAAATATGAGAGAACTCAAATAATTTTAAACGTTTCCTGTAGTGTATTTGCCACTCTTACCAAAATAAGGATGCATTTTAATCATTTCCTTTTCCTTATTTTAACATTTAGGCAAACGAATAAACCTTGCCTTTTCTTCATGATTTCTTAGTTATTGTACTTTGAATTCCTTTAATTATTTCAAAATGAATTACGAAGAAATACACATCATATTCCAGGCAATGCTGTGAATTCATCCAGTTTTAAAAACAACAGAGAAACCGACACAATATTGGGACATAGCAGACCCACTGCCTGAAACAACCTGGGATGTTTTAAATGTTAAAATAAAGAAGCAGAAAAAGGAAGGGGAAAGCTAACTTAGACTAAGTATCAGTTGTGTGTCAGGCGCCAGGCCAGACATTTAACGCGCATTACTTCATTAACGCTTCGGTAACCCTCTTTAGTAAAGCAGTAAATGTAGCTGTTTGTTGTAGACTTGCTTGGGTGTTCCCCAAACTGCCCGTTGAGACAGGTCTCAGGGAATGGAGAAATGTGATAAGCGTTTCCTCATAACTCAAACACTATTTTTATATGTAGGCACAGATATATTGAGATATGGAAAAGTAAAATTAAACACTCTTTTCAATGTTATTTTTCCATACCTGACTCCAAATACATCAGCATTTAGATAAAGAATCTTGCTTTACATTTTCAAAGCTAAACACATTAGCAGCTCTATGAATTTTATTTTATTCATTATGCCCTGTAACTCAAATTGTTAGATCAACCTTGATAACCCCCTACTTCTCTCAAAAGTGGATAAATCACTAGTATCTAATCACTGCTTCCTGGAGTGGAGAGAAGAGCCATTTCAAAGGACTTTTAAAAATTATGCAGGAGATAATTCTTCTAAGGCAATGGTTCTCAACCTTGACCAAATCTTAGAATTACCTGGGAAACTAAAATATATTAATGTCGGGGCCCAGCCTGTGATTCTAATGTGCAGCTAAGGTTGGAAGACATTGTCCTTAGTTTCCATCCACACCAATGGTGTGTTCTTTCTGCAGTTGCTTGGCTACCGCTCCCACATGACCTCCAATAAGATGAGCTTTGGGGCACCAGGTGGATGTGAGGAATTGGGGACAGCACAAGAATGACAGCTCTCAATGTTATTAGAATGAGATACTTGGATAGTGACAATAATCACCATCCCTTTGGGGTAGATGTCTGAACTTTTACAAAAACTGTTTAAGACTTAACCATTTCTCTCTTACTAAGGTGGGATTTTAATGGTCATCTACTTAAAGACAAAGGAAACTGGAGCCTAAAAGAAAACAGTTATATTTAAGCCAGTTTCACCTGCAAGAGTCTCCATTGAGTTACACGTTAGACTATTAAATTCATGGGAGTTCTTTTTGAAAATCTACATACTAGACAGTTTCGCATGAATGGTCAGCACTTCTCCCTAACAGCAGACATGACTCTTTAACCCAGTCTGTGACAGCTCCCAACCAGGGCAGCAGGAACAGAAACTCACTTAGCTGCTACCTAGCCGGCAGGTGTAGGGATGGCTACAAGCCGGCCAGTTGTCTGTTGTCAACCAGACCAGAGATGCTCAGTGAGGAACACAGGGAGTAGTTCTGTATGGCTAGATAACAGAAAAGCCTGCATTCTACCAAAGTGAAAAATTATGGTTACTTTTTACAATACAGGATTTGTAAATTTTTTCAGGAATCGTAAACAAGACAGAGCAAATTCTTTGCTGTTTCAATACTCACTTGGAAACTAAAATTTTTTTAAATCCCACCCAACTCCTCAAATTAGGCTCTCTGGGAAAATCAGCAACATTTTCCAAATGCAGTTTTGTTCACCACACCTCCCTTAATATTTTTATGACAGATTCTTCACAAAAATATACCCCCTCCCCAGGAAAATAAATATTCTTCCCCCATCACCACAAGCAAACTTACCTATTGGCAAGGAGAAGTAATAGAAAAGCACCAGCTCAGGAAAACATAAAGAGCTATATGAGGAGGCTTCAGTTCTGGAGCCCGAAGGCTGGAGACATTTAAATGAACCTGAGCCAGAGGGCTGAGGCTACCCTCTGGAGGGAAGCCAGAGGAATCTTCACTGGTGTGCAGAGCTTCCTGGCGCCTCCCTTTGTTCTAAATAGAATGCTAATGCTAATACCGCAGTCTGAAGTCCTGTTTGCTCAGGGAGCACTGATGCAGCCTGGCAAAGCTTCCAGCTTAAACATCCTGATGGGGAAAAAATAAGTCCCAGAGATGGAACCTCCCTTGTGCACTAATGAAACAAGCCACATGACGAATGCGCAGATCTGAACTGATGGAAATTTGTGGTCACACTAGTGTTATCTCATCCCCTTGGAAAGATGTATTTGAGATATTGAGAAAAGAAATTTCCTACTTCTTGTGAATGACCATTAAGGAAGTAGTGTGTATCTTTAAGGTTTTTTCACCTCTTTCTTCTCCCTGGTGTGCAAAAAATTTCATTGGCAGGCCAAAGCCGGCAGTGAAAAAGAGGAAGACATTTCTTAGGGCAGTGAAATACAGATGAAGGCACAGCATAATGGAATGAAAGTGCTATGAAAAAATCAAGGCCATAAGAGAGAAACCTAACAGTGCAATTTATTCATGTGTTAAGATGATATGTTTTAAAGCATAGAAGAAGTTTAATTTCAAATTCTTTTAATGCTGTTTTGAAAATCACACAGAAATTGACAACTGTTGAATATTATTGCTACTGGTCTATCTCAGTAAATCAAGTGTAGGGGCATAATTATGAAAATTCCCAACCTGTAGTTTAAATAGGTTAAAAACAGGTATTTGTCAATTCAGCCACCGTGTTGCATATTATTCAAATGCACAAACTTGTGATGTGTGCAAATTTTATTTCTAGGCTGGTTGTAAGGTTGAACAATACACTCATTCCTAAGTCAGTGTTTGTATCCTTGTGAGTCATTAACTGGAAGAAATATCAATCCTTTCCCCCCTCTGTGTGACCCTGCAGTGGGATAACTGATAGACAGCCACTTTCAGCACCATGGACAAGGCACTCAGCCTTACTCCTGGGGCTGCGGGAAAATGTTCATTCCCTTGGCGTTAGAGTGTAAGAAACAACTTTACAATAGCCACCTTGCATTTTAATATGTTTTAAGGTCCAAATGAATGCTAAAGAATGTTCAGCTTGATATGTCAAGTTTACACTTTCAAACCCCTTCTATCTTACGGAAAAACATAATGGCCCCCGTAAAGACACGCATCACTGTGATAAATGCATTTAAGTGTCATTAGGTTTAATGGCTCCTACTCATTCAGGCTATTATGCCATACCTTTCCAAGTTCATTTAATGCACATTAGTGGTGTGAAATTGATGAAATTATGAATTGAGTTTCCCTGGGCACAAGTTAAAACTAAGGAAGGAAGAAGGCAGGTCAATCTTACCTTCCACCCCATTTTTCACTTGTGCTACAAAAAAGGTCAGCCCTGCCCGTGGAAAAGAAATCCTCACTGTTAGTAAGTTGAATTTAAATTGACTTTTATGATTTTAAATTCAGGTAAGTGTCTTTGGTTGGGTCACCAAACGTTTGCAGTTTTCTTTAGGGAATAAGAACACATGTGCACTTCCGAGATTAAGTTGATATTTCATTTCATAATTTCAGAGAAAGAGATGACTTGTTACTTCCTTCACTCTCTGAATTCATCTTATAGATTCAACTTAGGGGTCATTCATGATATTCTTATTTTGTGATCTCTTCCTCATATCATTCCCTGGTATCATGCAAAATAGTGGTGTTTGATCAATTTAAAATGAGCTAAATATTATGATAATACTATTACTATTAATATGACAGAATTTTAAATCCAAGATTCTGGTTCCAGAAACACTTGATACACCAAAAAACTCATTCACAGTGTTGGGAAGACTAGAATCTAACTTTGAATTATGATTTGCTAAAACATTAAGAATGAGAAAAAATATTAATTATGTTTGAAGAAAGTACATGCTCACCACTTTTTGTAGTTCATTTAATGTTGATGGGTGACTAATAGAACAAAGAACTTTGTAGCTACTCTTTTGGTTTTCTATCAAGCAAAATGATCTCTACACTAAAAAGATCAGCTCAGACCAGGTAAGGCTACTAACTTTTTTAAAGGCATTTAGTTCACTTGACAGACAATTCTCATCCTGGAGAAAAGGAGAGAGGCCAAGAGATTGGAAATCTAGTAATTAAGTGTATAGTTCTGTGTTTCAAAAATTAGGCGAGTCTCTAAAGCAATGGTAAGATAAAAATGAAATATTAGGCAATATTCTGGCAAAAAAATAAGAAAAAGATGGTTTCTGAGCACTTAGAGGAACAAAAAGTGAGATACTTAGAGGTTCGCTTAGACTCTTTTTTTTAACAGATAGGGTTAGGACTAGTGTATCTGAGACATGGTTAGGACACAAGTCACAACTTAGAAGCCTACTTTGTCCAGATAGTTCACACACATGAGCTAAGGGGCCCAGTACGCTATTAAGTGGAATGACAACGAGCACTGTCAATGGAAGAGACTGTGCCCAGCTACTGCTGCTCAGCTCTAAGTTAATTATTTATTTTCCCAGGGAAGTGGAAATCTTGGTTTGTTATATTTTTATACGAATCCTCTTTTTTATCAATTGCAGTTGACATTCAATAGTATATTAGTTTCAGGTGTACAGCATAGTGATTAAACATTTACATAAGTTACAAAGTGATCCATCTGATAAGTCTAGTACCCACCTGGCCCCATACAGTTATTACAATATTATTGGCTATATTCCCTATGCCGGGGAATCTTTTTTAAAAATGTATTTTATTGATTATATTATTACAGTTGTTCCAATTTTTCCCCCTTTGCCTCCCCATCACCCACTACCCCCTTCCCTCCAGCAATCTCCTCCTTAGTTCAACCTATGTTGTAAGTTGCTTTTCATCACTTTGAATACTTCTTGCCAGTCCCTTCTTGCCTGCAAAGTTTCTTCTGAGAAATCAGCT